>PVIC010009791.1:0-44804 GCA_004025085.1 Thryonomys swinderianus
AAGAGAGACATTGACAGGTACAAAGTTATAGTTATGGAGAAGAAGTTTAGTAAGCCATACTGTACTGTATATTTCAAAGTAGAAGATTTTGGATGTATTCACCACTAGAAAGTGACTAATCCTTCAGGTGATATGTATGTGAATTGCCTTGATTTGAATAATATACGCATGTACTTGTAATAAAACATCACATTTGAATCTGTAAATATGAATTATTATGCACAAACTAACAATGCAGTAAACCTCTTACAGTGTTCCCTCTAATTCTTCTTTGTCCATGTTTTCACATGAATGTATACAGTAAAGCTAATTTGACAGTGAACTGCTAGAAATAAGGCAAGACTCCATCTCATGCTGTACAAGTTTGCAACATCAAACATAATATGCTGTCTAGACTACTGTTGCCAGGAGTGTATTGTTCTGTTAAATTTCTTTTTGAACCCATTGGCTTGCCCCTGGGAACACAGTTGCCAAGTAATGTTAGTATTCTAATGCCAGTATTATGCTGTAAAATGCCCCTACTCTGGCAGATGTAAATCATCATAAACAAAATATCTCTGCCATATTATTAGTTGATATGAACATGATTCTTGACATAGAAGACTGAGTGTGTATGTGTAAGAAGACAGAGTGTGGGTAAAGCATTCAGTATGTGAGATCATAGATTTAGTCAAAGTAATTAAGAAAATACAATCAACATCCTTCTCACATATCACAATGACTGAATTAAGGATAGAAATGTTCATTTACATTACCACTGTTTTTAATTTCCATTCTAAAAAGGTAGGGAGTAGGTAAAAATTAGGGTTCTTAGTCATATTTGGGCAGTTTTGCATTGGATTCTTTGTGATATTAAGTAAATACGGCATCATGGTTAAAATATTAGACTTAGGAATCAAACTCACATTGGAATCTGCAAAAGTTCCTTACCTTGGGAGAAACTGAATAAAACACTGTCAGCCTCAGTTTCTCCATATTTTGTGGACCAGTAAAGGTCTCCTTCCCACAACTTTGTGATGCACCAAAAGAGACAAAGGAGAAGTCCACATAGAGTGTTAAGCACACTGCCTGATGGATAATGAAAGATGCGTACATTAAGATTTTTAGTCTCAGACTTTGTCTTTCTTTAAGATATTTCCTGGAGATGTGCTTTACTCAAAACAGGGAGAAGGAGCGAGAGTCTGATGAGAATTCATTTTATCTGGAATCTCAGCTGCACCGCGTATATGTACTTCCATCAGGTTTTGCCGTGTAAGGACATATCTGTGTAAGGTGCCTGGAGACAATGTAACCTGAGGGTTATTAAACACTACTTTATGTATATACATAGGTACTAGATCAACACGTTTCATGTGTGTACAGATTTAGATATATTAATATATAATATAAAAATTATCATAGTAAGATATTTATAGTAGACTAGTGCAATGTGAATATACACAAGCTTTTCCTTATAAAAATCTTTTTATATTAATTCACCTTTATAATATATAATTTTATGTTTCTCATGGGGAATTTGTACATGTATGTAACACAACCTAATTCCTTTTTTCATTTCCTTCACCTGCCTCATTTTGCGCCTCCATCTATCTCTTGATATTTCCCCTTCCTTTCTACTTGCCTGTGATACATAATGTTTCCTTTCTTTGCATGGAGTTGGAACATGTGCAAAATACCTCTTCATTCCTTTCAGAATGGTCTTTCCCTCTCCTTTCCCCATCTCTTGATCCCCTTTCCCCTTGAGAAAGATCTCCTACTTTCTGTTATCTATCTTGTATTTTGTTCTTTATAATTTGGGTTTCTCACATAGGAGAAACTATGTGTCTATGCATCTGCTTTATTTTATTTAATGTTATTGTCATGAGGTACATCCGTTTTTCTACAGGTGACTCAAATTTGTCTTCTTTATGGCAAAGGAATTCACTGTTTGGACTTTAAACTCCTCCAACTTTTCTCTCTGCCATGCAGTTTACTGAGTAGTTTTCATTTTGTTTTAGTTTGGAGAACTTGCCAAAGAGGTGGAGCTGTGCTGGGAATGTTGTTGATCTCAAGGACTGTGTGTGGTAGGATGAGTGAAATGATACAGACGAAACACTTACTTAATTGACATTGAAACTGAGGGGTGAATAGGTTTCAAGGAAGATATAGCACAAGGATAGAGGAGGTGATTCCTGGATGTGACTCTTTTTTTTTTTTTATTTTTTTTTGAGACAGGGTCTCGCTTTGTAGTTCAGGCTGGCCCTGAGCTCACTATGGTGCCCAGGCAAGCCTCGAACTCAGCAATCCTCCTGCCTCTGCCTCCCGAGTGCTGGGATTACAGGCGTGAGCCACCATGTCCAGCATTGTGGTATGCGGTGTTGACTGTTGGTGGGCATGTCTCCACGCCCAGCATTATATGTGGTTACCGGGGATCGAACTCAGGTTCTTGCGCTTGCAAGGCAGGCGTCAGAACCACTGGGCTAACCCTCCGGCCCCTGGTGTGACTCTTGAGGGAAACTTTGTTTGGTTACTGCAGGAACTTCACTGATGAAAACTGTGGGTCACACAGGAAGAACGTGTGCTCAGAAAAGAGACATATAAAAGGACAAAAATGGAGACATGGTTAGAAAATTGGAAGACAAAAGCCAAAGTCAGGTTGAACCTGGAGATCATGATGCTAGAGTATCTTTAATGTATGGATGACAGAAAGTAGAGAGAGGAAAAATAAGATTATCGTTACAAGTTGACTTTGTTTTAGGTTGCTTGAAAATTTCAGGTAAAATTCTTGAGCCATTTTAAAATTATGTGATCTTGTATAACTTTCAGTGTAGTAATATTGGTTAGATAAATTTAGGAGTCAAAGACTGAAGTGTTAGGACAACTGGCTTCAACAATGGCTGAGGTCTTTGACCTATATGTGATCTCATTTTTTCAAGTCCAAAATGGGGAAATTAAAAACATCTCTGTGTATTGTCCTGAGGATTAAATGATTTAGGATGTGTGAACCGCTTTAAAAAGTGTTGAACACATAATAATTGCTAAATAATTGTTTGCTATCATTTTGTTGGTGAGGCTTGTTGAAATATTTTGGATTGATGAATGCATTCTCCCTATAAAATTAATTACTTTTACCACCCACTATCTTGGGGGGGGGCATTATTTTCTGACTGGAATTCTCTTACAAAATAGTCCCTGGGTTTCACAAAGGTATTGTAAAAGCCCTGCAACCCATTCTGCCATCAGTTGTACATAATTTGATCATATAAGAACCAACATTATTTGGTTTATACACACAAATATTTAGTAGCTAGCCAGTTATAAAGCTAGAGGGAAAAAACTAATTAACAACTTCCTAAATGCAAAGGGACATAGGTAGACCAAGCTCATCAAAAAGTTTGATGAGCCATATTTAAAATAAGATATTGTTTTTCTTTTTTAAATAACAGAGATTGTTCCATTCTTTCACACTTTGTGATTCAAATTAGAGTTTTATGAACATTATATCTTCAATTTCTTCTGTACTTATTGAGTACCAAGTGCTTTTTAGTCTTGGCACATACAGAAATAATAAATTCATGGTTCTCTGGGGGGTCATAATTTTGTCAGGAAGAAAAACATGCATCATTACTGTTGTTACAATGTGATGCACTCATTGTGAAGATATGACTTGCAGATCTTTGTTCCCCCTGAAAAGACAGAGGTAAAAACAATTTTAAAAATTCCCAGAGGGAAAGTCACATAAGTTTGGCCTTGAAAGATGAGCCAGGTTGAAAGATTCCATGTTGCAGGTACAAGAGGTAGTGAGGCCCGGAACCAGAGGGCTTGGGGGAAAGTCCGACCCAGAGGAAGTGAAAGGTCAAGCTAGATGCCTAAATGTCTCATCTGACCTACCAGAAATGTTACAGTGCACTCTCTCAGGGGGAGTGAATACAACATTGTGGAATCATCTGTAAAAAATCAATTTGGACATTGCTTCCTGGAATGCAAACTCTAGGCACCAGGTCTTTTTTATGGATAATAGTATATTTTCTCCTTGGAAACAGTGATATCAAGTAAATCAGAGTGGATAGTCCTTCATGGATACCTTAGATGTTTCATATGTTTTCATTTCCTCTGAACTTTATCGTAAGACTATTGAATGGGCATCATTCTCATCAGCCAGATAATGAATTCTGTGCAGTACCCACTGTCCCACATACATTCTCTACAACCAAAAAATAAAAATACACACTATGGGAGACAGGCCAGAACCCTTGTGACATACTCTAGTCCCCTGCGAGTCCCACAGCAAAAGGATTAAAAAACAGCAAACAATAAAATTAGAACCTTGAGAAAAAGGCTGAGCTCAACTCTTGTTACTTTGAGCAGCAGGAGCACAAGGCCCCATACTTTCACCTCTCTGCACCTTTATTTGGTTCCAAGCCTTCACACCCAAAATCTAGCCTGTTTAAAACAGGAGAGATATCCACAATAATCCTGTAGGGCAGGACACATGTCCTCCAATAATCCTAGTGGAATAATCCTTGTAGTAAAAGATCCCACAGGGCGGGGCAGATATGCACTAGTAATCCTAGTCACTGATCCCATAGGGCAGGGCAGACATCCTTAAATCCAAGTAAGGGAGTGGTAAATCTGAGGAAATCATCCTCAATTCCTGACAGCCTAGGAAAGTCAGAATGCCTCATTTGGTAAACACTGACAGCTGGATCATAGTTGACAATCTGAGTCACAAGAACTTATGATTGTTCTTACACAGTCAGAATTGCAGCAGCCAGGGCAGTAAACCTACTCTCTTGGTCTTTCTAGCTTGGATGACTGATGGACACTGCACATGTGTAGACCTGAAGCTGAACGAGCAGGATACAATGTGGAGTTGAGCTCATTTTCCACAAGGTTAGCTGTGTGATTGTCACTTCCGATTCCCCAGGATAACTAGTGCAAAGCCGTGGAGTGGGCTCAGAAAGGTCACAGTAGTGGAGTACCCCACAGCTGGAAGGAAATAACCTGCAAGAGGAGGAATCACTGCCCTGTCTTTAACCACCATCAGATACTCTGGATCCCACACTGGGAGGATTACTCCACACTGTGCTGAACTCCAGGTCACCAGTTTTCATTTTTCTCCTGCATTACACCCAAAAGGGACCACTGAGATGAAAAATTAAGCCACTGACTTCTACCTGAAGAACAGAGTGGTTCGTTTTTGAGTTGATGCACTTAACTGATTCAGGCTCCTGCCGTACGGTTCTGTTGCAGGCATTAAACTAAGCATGCTGGGCAGAGGAGAATGCACTGCGCTCTTTCTGCAAAAGCTCTATCTGAGGGAAAGCGGCCAGAGTGTATTAGTGTATCCAGGAGGGAGAGCTACTATGCAGCCTGCTGTGCCTTTCACAGAGGGAGATTTTGATGCTTCTACTTAAAGCATACATGTTCCCTCAGGATTTGCCAAGATGAGTGGTTTTGTATTGTTAAAGGACAAAATCTGCTGTTATGTTTCTGTGCAGACTTCACCATTTTGATGGACGAGCCAGGTCAAATTATATCATCAGGAATATCTCTGTTACATTGCTGGGAATGAACGAAGGGCTGAACTCCTCTTCTTTCTAAATAATTATACACCTCTGTGTGTATCTTGTGCTGCCTTTCCTGAGAAAATGGGGATCTTTTTTTTTACTTAGCCGCACAATGAACTTGGCGAAACTGTGCAAAATAAAAGAGGTTCCTATTTTGAGCTGCTTTTTAACTAAGAATATTTTATACTATTTCACCTACATACTCTTTAACACGCTGACATTATGTAAATTAAATATGTTAATCCTCAGCTCTGCAATCTTCCCTCATTTAAACTTTTTTTCCCCTTTGTTATCAAAGGAGAGAAACAAAAAGAAAAAGAAAAGAAAAGATGTAAGAAAAGACTCCTGCCAAAAATAATAGCTATGTTCAATGTTTCCCCCTGGGTTCTCATTGTTTAAAATGTGCTTTTGCCACCAAGGTCCCATTTAAGTGCATTACCTCCACATGCTAATAGACTAATTAAAATATGAATAAATAAAAAAACCATTTTCTATAAACTTTTTTTCACCTTTCCTTGCGAATTTAAGAGTTTCTCTGAACTTGGAGCCATCAGGAAGATATCTTTTATTTATGTTTTACTAGGAAACCTCCTGTCCCTGTCTTCAGGATGGACTTACTTGACAGTGGTCCATGGGATTCAGAGGAAATGTTACTGAAGACGAGAAGGATGTGTCTGAGTTCATGTCCTGCACCTTTTATGTTAGTGCTATGGCAATGCTCTCAGCCATAGATTCCTTTTACATAAATTTACCCCATTCTCAAAGGGAATAACAAAGAAAAGATGGTGCTTCAAACAGAAATTTTCTTACATCTCTGTCCCCAGCATGCAAAACTTACATCTGAGTTGCTTTCTAATCTAATTAGCATAAATCGAAGCATAGTAGGGCTTGATAAGTTGTTCAGTACATGAACACAGCCTAGTGTTTGTGTGTGGTGACCTGAAATATGGCTAGAAAGATATTGACCAAAGTAGCACTCTTCTAACGTCTGAGTTAGAAAGGGGGGAGAATAAATGGGGAGGCAGTCACCAGACTGTGACACTGTGAGTTGTATGCACAAAGATATCCTCCTTGTCTAAAAGTGGGCACCTAATTGGCTAATTATATTGGTGACTACCCAAAAGTATACTAGGCTTTCATGGAGAAATACTCTGAAAATCCAAGAGCTTTTATTTGTCACTCGACAATACTACTTACTAGCTTTGGGGATGGAACCTCTCTTAGACCATTTTGTTGAAACCACATGACTGGTTGTGAGGTCTAAATAATATTACTTTTATCGCTTATAAGGAAAGAAAACCCAGCTTTAGAACTCTGTTTGTGAACATAATTTTATGTATCAGTCGCGTTGATTTTTACGTGCCAACTAAATCAGAGCATGATTGGCTGGGTGGGAATTGAGGAGACAAGTGGGACCCTGAGTGGAAAAGAGCAGCATTAGAAATTTTTTTTTTTTTTTTGCGGTATTGGGGATCAAACTCGGGTTCTTGTGCATCCAAAGTTGGTGCGGTACCACTTGAACTAAATCCCCAGCCCAGCATTAGAATTTTTCACAGCAGGAAAAGATGTGGGTTCAAACGATCTGAGCCATCGCTCCACTGAGCTCAGGAATCATCTATTGAATGGGAAACTTCCTAGTTATTGCCTGGGCCTGAGTAATTCCTTGCTTCTAACCTGTTAAGACATACGATGACTTTTAGAAATGTAAGGATGTCATTTTCTAACATTAAACCTTTTCCCCAGATAGTATCACTTGGAAGTTGAGTTTTGTGTCACTTTATTGCCATTAGATTCACTCATTTCAAACAATAATTTCTCTTTAATTAATGCTCCACATATTCAATAATATGTTTGGAGTACCTTTCTCATCTAACTCATAGATTTGTGGCCCAACTGTAAATTTAAAGCAAAGCCCTTTTTAATTTTATGATTTGTAAGAAGACCAAAGAAATGGTCTTTGACAAGAATTCCTGGAAGAGTATGTAAGAATTCCTATGAAGAGAAGGAATCAAAATATTTCAGTTCTTGAGTTAAACAATCAAATTAGGCAGTCTTGGGATTCATATTAGTGTTACTGTAAAGATCAATAGCTCTCACCTATCATTGTTAGGGAAGTGTCACTTGATTGAATCTGACTGAGTCACAGAGAAGTGGTCCTAGGAGCAATGTCTGCCCCTTGATTCCTTTCTCTAGCATGAATCTGCTGCCTTCCTTCCTGGTGCCATGAACTAAGTACAGGTATTCACTACATCTTTTCATGATGATGTTTTGGTTTAGGGGTCAAATGACTACGGATTGAACAGCCTTAAAACATGAGCCAGATTAAGCTTCTCTTCATGTAAGGTGCAAGTGTTGGATATGTGTCCAACAATTGGAAAATTGACTAAAACAGACACCAAGCTCCAAATGGGATGAACTTTTCAAACTGTATATGCAATGTCCTCTCAGCCATCCACAGACTATTTGAGTGAGTGGTTCATTCAAACACCATGCCAAGGAGCGAGACTGTACTTTTATGTTCATGCTCCAAAGGAGTCTGTGGTTTGTTAGATGAGAAAATGACCAGATTAAAAAAAATCATTTCTTCTATCTCTAATCTTTGAAACACATTGCAAGGGAAGAACCAAAACGGGTGCAGTGAGAGAACACATGAAGAATGAAAATCACACATGGAGCTCTGAGGATGGAACAAAACCCCTCCAACGAATGCAACACCCCCTTTCGTGGAAGTGTTCGAGTAGTTGGTCGCTAGTTCATGGCTCTGTGCTCCTTCTGCTCCACGCCTTCTGAGCTTCTAGTTTACTCCTGTCAGCTCCCTGTGGTTGTAGAGCTATTGTCCCCACCTTCAGCTTCTCCCTTGAGTTTCAGCTTCTCCCTTGAGTTTCAGCTTCTCCCTTGAGTTTCAGCTTCTCCCTTGAGTTTCAGCTTCTCCCTTGAATTTCAGCTTCTCATACGCTGAGCTTCCACTGAGCTTCTCAACACCATATCTTGCAGATATCTCAAAGTTAGCAGGTCCAACACGGATTACTTGTTCTTCAGTCCCTCATTTCCTCCTATATACTCTGACCTCTTTATACTTCACAATCACTTCTAAATAGTAATCAATGACAATAAAAAAAACTAAAAAACAAAAAACAAAGCATATATATGTGGGGGTTGTACGGAACATGGGAAAGGGGAAAAATGAGAATCATGGCACGCCAACTACAGGTGCAAGTTCTCACTGTTAAATGTGATCATACTGTATGTATAAAATGCACCAATAAAATCAATTAAAGATAAATAGCAATCAAAATCTAATAGTTTAGGTAATTTCCTATACGTTTTCCAAATTCTTCCTTATTTTCTTTTCCCTCTTCTTATTCTTTCCCAAATTCACTGTTTTCTCACTATTTCAAATTTCCATTGTCTCCTTCTTCAGCTAACATTGTGTTTGTTTGGTCTTTTTATAGCCTAGAAATGATTTTTGTAAATCCCAAACCTAGTCATATCACATTTTGGTTATTATTTTATTGATTCTTCATTACTTCATGGATAAATGTAAGCTTCACTGACACAGAAAAAGTCTTGTCTATCCATATCCAGACTCTTGTGTGTGTGTGTGTGTGTGTGTGTGTGTGTGATACAGAGTCTTGCTTTGTAGTTCAGGCTGGCCCTGAGCTTACCATATAGACCAGGCAAGCCTCAAACCTAACAATCTTCCTGCCTCTGACTCCTGAGTGCTGGAATTACTGATGTGAGCCACCACACCCGGCATTGGTGGTATGTGGTACTGATTGCTGGTGGGCATAAGTCACTACACCCTGTATTGTTGTATGTGGTTGCCAGGGAACAAAGCAGGGACCTTGTGCTTGCAGGCAGGCGCTGGAACCACTGAGCTAAATCTCTGGCCCAGACTAATTAAAAAAAAATCCCTAATAATCTTGTATTTTGTAATTCATTATTTTGTACTTTTGTATGTAATTTTCAATAATTCCTTACTTAAATAAATAAAAAATGCTCCAAGTCCCCTCTGCTTTTTTTGCACAATGTCCCTTTGACCTCAGATACTACCTGGTATGCCGATCAGAGATTTTGTCATACTTGGTTTACTTCACACAAGCTGATTTCAGCAGTTGGAGCCTGTGCCTATCATAGTGGTTAGCAAAGTGGCCCTGATTCTTTGGGGTTTAGAGATTTCTGTTTCATTCTTACATTTCTGCATCTTCTAAGGATTTAAGACAAAGCAGACCATCTGGTAAGAAGAGTTCTTAAAGAATGAATGCAGGAATTGTGAATGAACAAAACTAATGAAACACTTTCTTTTTGGGTTCTGAAGACTTTAAAATAGATGGCATGGTTGTATCTACAATAGAGAAATCACATCCTTGTTTAAATGTTAAGTCATCATTAGAGAGAATATGTTGAACTGAAAAGAATGTATCCAAAGTCAACAACCAAAATGCCTTTTTTGCTTAAAAAGCTGTTTCTTTCCAGCCAGAGTGAAGAGTACCAGGCTGGTGTTCTGTGTCTATCTGAAAAGTAGGTGTTGAAGTCCCCACCTTAAGTCAGTCAGTAACCTCATTGATTATTCAAAAAACTGTCATAGCAACAGACCACAAAAAAAGAGGGTTCTGAAAGGATGTAGAGGGAGAAAAGTTTTTGTATTCTACTGGCTTAGTTTTAACCTTTACTCAGTGTCATCTCAGGATATTAACTGAAGTTTTATCATTCTGGCTTCTTCAAAAAGGAAAGAATGTTCTGACTTTCCTCTGTAGGTGGCATGGTAATTTCAGGGATAACACAATAAATACTAAAATGAAGACAAATAATAAACTTCACATATTTGACTTTACTAGGGAGTGATTTTAAAGCAGAAATAATTTTGTTCCCCATGGCATATTGTGAAAAGCAAGAGAAACTTTTGACTACCACAAGGGGATGTGCTACTCACTTCTAGAGGTAGAGGTCAAGGCTACTGCTCAGCACCCTATACTACACAAGGCAGATGCCCGGTCACAAAAATAATCCAGCCTGAAATGACGTTATTGGTGAAGTTAAGACACCATGAAGTATAATCAGTGACATTAATTGGTCTGTGACTTTAAAACATCATTAATAATCTGAGACCCTCATTTACTCATCTCACCGTGAGAGGATGGGCGAGATTGTTACTGAATTATTTTCCTTCTGTGTTGTTCATAACTTCCTTTTTTATTCATGGTTGAGGTTCAAAATTTGTTTTCAATGCCCTCTTGGATTGCATCCTTAATTGACACTTGGTGATACCTATTTTATGGATGAAAATGCAATGTGTTGATTCATACATATATTGTAAAATGAACATATTGGGGTAAAGAACATGCCCATCATTTCACTCTTGTCGTGTGTGTGTGCGCGCGTGCGTGCGCACGTGCACATTTGAGAGAGAGAGAGAGAGAGAGGGAGAGAGAGAGAATGAGGACATTTAGATTCTTCTCTTCCAGGTTGTTTTGAAATCCAGATTGCACTATTGTCAAAGACAGTCGCCCTACTGTATAACTGAGATTTTGTGTTCATATTTCTGCCTCCTGCTCTCCCCAGTCTCTGCCGGCCTCTGCTCTACTCCCTCCTTCTATGAGTTCAACTTTTTAGAAAAATCACATATGACTGCAGTCACACTGTATTTCTTTCTGTGCCAGACTACCTTTCTTAACCTAATGTCCTCCAGGTTTATTCATGTTATTGTAAACTGTCAGACTTCACTTTTGTTGGATCAAAAGTTTACATCGTATTTTCCTGATCTAGTCATCCAGGTATGGAATCACGAGGCTGACAAATTATCTGCCCTCCCATGTTTATCCCTGTATTATTGATAACAGCCAGTATATGGAAACCATAAAGATATTACACAATGCTTGATTCTAATAAGAAAAACAAAATTAGAAGTAATTTAAAACAGGGACCCTCACTTCAAGTCAGTATGAACAAATGGAAAAGTGAGAATCTACTTCATTTACTCACATTATTTGTTTGAAAATGTAAGTTGCTATCAATGAACCATGGAAGAACTTTGGAGATATCAGAGGGTGATCTTCAGAGAATTTTAGTAATCTGTGAAACTTTCACTTGACAAAAAATGACTGCAGCAGAATTAAGGAGATAAACCAAACAGAACCAAAGCTCTCCTGAGCTTCTCTTTCTGCAGATTCTCAATTACTAACATTTCAGGGCGAGGCTTCTTTTTTTTTTTTTTTTTTTTTTTTTTTTTTTTTTTTTGAGACAGGGTCTCGCTTTTTGTAGTTCAGGCAGGCCCTGAGCTCACTATGGTGCTCAGGCAAGCCACAGTGAACTCAGCAATCCTCCTGTCTCTGCCTCCCGAGTGCTGGGATTACAGGTGTGAGCCACCACACCCGGCATTGTGGTATGCATGTTGATTGTTGGTCGGCATGTCTCCATGCCCAGCATTATATGTGGTTACCGGGGATCGAACTCAGGACCTTGCGCTTGCGAGGCAGGTGCCGGAACCACTGAGCTAACCCTCCGGCCCAGGGCGAGGCTTCTTTATGAGAGCTGACTGACATGTGGGCCACTGATAAAGACAGACTCGGGAACCCAGACAAGGGCTGCAAAATGAATGAAAGGAGGCAGTCCTGGAGACAAGTTACTTTCCTTCCAGTTTCATATTTTAGTATTATACTTCATGCCATCGCTGGTTAAATAGCCATGACCTCCATTAACAGGGAGACTCTCCTTATGCTGACAGACATATGTCCTAGGATAAATAGCCTGGCATTCTCAGGACCAGATGTATAGTGTGGAAAAGAGATAAGGAAGAGAGAACAAGAGCAAAGAGCTGTGGATGATTGCTCAGTTCTTCCAACATTAGAAGTAAAGGGAAACGGACTCTCTCTACTGATTATCTGTTGTGGTCAAACAAACTACTACACTAAAGATTCATGACTCCAAAGATCACCCTATTATAGTTAGATCTCGATGCCTTTTGCATCAGGACATATCAGAGAACACATGTCTGTAGTCCATCACGTCTGAGGTAGCTAGAAAGTGGACCATCACAAGTACCTTTCGTATGTGTCCCATGTCTGTCTTTGTCTCTCTTTTTCCTTCTCTTCTTCCCATGTGACCTCTCCTCAAAGCTAGGCTGGGATTTTTCCCAACACAGTAGCCACAGAGCAGCTACACTTCTTGCTCGTGTTCAGCTGATACTTTTCCCCTATTGGTACATTTTAAATACGTATTGTGATTCCGTTTATCATTGAGAATGTGTGCCTGTATGCTGTTTCTTCTCATCTTTTCCCCATGCCCCTGCCCTCCCTACAACCCCCATCCCTGTCTACAAAAGCTTCGGCTGATATTTTGTATGGATGGAACAGAAGCTGACAGTCCTCACAGCTGGACACAGAAGTGTTTGCCAGCTCAGGGTAAAAAGCAGGTGAGGCATGCCCCAGCTTTCAGCACAGGAAGCATGAGAATCTGTGTGACTATTCGTAAACTACCACACTTTGCCTTCAAGCGAGTCCTTCTATAAATTAAATGCCAAAGGTGTGTTCTAAATGTTCTGTGAAAATATTGCCCTTTTCCAAGGTTTGGTAAGGGAAAGAAAGGAGTAAAGAGAAAGGAAAAAATAGTCAGCAAACAAAATAAAAACTGCAAATATATATGAGATGAAACGTATTGAAATTATTTTTTAACACTTTTAAAATCAATATATATGCTTTGAGTTCCTGTAGATGAATTACTCACCATTTTGGTTCTTACCATGACATTAATAAAAGTATGACTATTGCATTTTTTATCTTGTTTTGCCTTGAAATAATTTAAAGATTAGGTTTCACTCAGAATCAAATGCCTTCTAATATCCTGTCAATTGAGTTGCAATTTCTCTACCAATAAAATGCTAAGAAGCCATGTCCTCACCTTGAAAAAGTCATAAGAATTTGCAGCTTCTCATAGCAAGGGATCCATTGACAATCTCTAAATATTTTGCTTATTTCATATGAATGAAATAAGTATTTTAGTGGTTATCACAGTTAACTTATTGTGTCTACTTGAGTAAAAAAAAATGGTCACTTAAATGGCCTCAGCCTAGTTGTAGTTGTGGAAGACCCAGCCTAGGGAGGATTGCTGTCAGAACAAGAAGGAAGGCCCGCTTCTACTTCTCAGGAGGAGTTCCTGCCTCCTCTCCCTCTTTGACATCGTCTCCTGGCTTCCAGCACAGACTTTTCAGCCTCCAGCACAGACCCTCTGGCTTCCTGACACAGATCTGAAAGGTCCACCATGCTGAGTTCCAGGCCTTCACCTGGATCTTTCAGATCTCCAGAACCAAGATAAACCTTTTCTGTGGTTTCACACCTGACTCTGTAAGTGGTCTCTGTGGGCTAGCGTTGTAAATTCTTATATGCTTTGTATATCTTGCATTAAATCTATTTCTATACTAAGCACTGGCTGATGCACTGGCTTAAAGGAATGAACAAGAAATATTCTGATCTGTTCATCTCAGCGTATTTTTACCTTGTTGATATCATTTATTCTCATGATGTAAACTATCATTTTTATGCTGTGGCTATTAAACTTCTTTTCCCATGGCAGATATTCTGCCTTGTGTTTAAGTCCACATGGGTACCTAACTGTACAAAGGCCTTTAAACTTTGCATGTCCAACAGTAAATTTAATCTTCTAGGAATTTTGAACCTTTACAGTTAAACAATTCATATAATCAAATAATTGAAATATATGACCTTAAATAATTTCATATAATTCAGGAAATAGAAGTATAAACAGAAGAAAAATTTTTAAAAATTATATGACTTTATCTGCCAAAATACACTATACATGTTTTGACACATATAATTTCAGCTGTTGTTCCAGCTATTTGTAGCCCAAAAAAAGGTCCAAAATATGGAGAGTTTAAATAAGTTTATTTAGCAAAGAAAATTTAATCAGAAAAAAATATGAAAAGAAAACAAAAACAGATCTAGGTATGGTGGCTCACACCTGTAATCCCCAGCATTTGGGAGGCTGAGGCAGGGCGATCACTGTAAGTTTGGCCTACATAGTTAATTCAAGGTCAGTATGAATTACATAGAGACTGTCTCAAAAAAAAGAGTATTAATGATTTTAACATCAAATATAATACACCATATGAAAGTATCTGATCTACAATGAATATGTGTTGCCGTCTATAAAGTATCTTCCACATAGTATTTTTGTCCTTTCATTTTGCACTTTTATCATTTTAATGGACAGCATGGCTTTATTCATGAGAAAATACTGTTTATTTAACCTTCCATTTGTGTCCCTCAGTGCATGCCAGTCATGGAAAAAACAAAACAAAACAAAGATAGTTTCTTCCTTTAGGAGAGTATGAGGGGTAGAGACACCTGGACAAGGACAGATCTACACACTGTGTAAATAATCTGCAGGTGGCCTGTGCCAGCAGTAAGGTACCGAATGGGTAGAACTGTGATGCTTTATGTCCGTGTGCCTGTTGGTTACCCATTGGGTGTTCATTTCAGGGCAACCACACAGTCTGATGCTCAAGAGAATAGGCAGAATCTCTGTAATTCAGTCCTAGTTCTGTAAGTTACTATAGTATTAGACTAAACTAGTGCCTTTCTAAGGTTCAGTTTATGCATCTGTGAACACACAGGATGTGAAAGTTAAATGACGTAATATACGTACCAGACATAGCCAGATGCCATGCATGGTGACTACTTAAAAAAGGAAAGAATGAACCATGAGAGGAGGGAGAATATTCAAGGAGGACTTTTTAGAATCTGCAGAGAAATACAAACTTTAATATGCTTGTGGCCTGGTGCTTTTGGAAGCTTTCACCACAAAGTTGCAGAGTGAGAAGTAGAGGTAGGAAAATGTAAGACACCTTCTAGGAACAAATGGAACTCCCATGCAAAACTCCCCAGCCAGGTGCCTCAGCCCTGCAGAGAAACATGTTTTGCTGGAAGCACTAAATGCCTGGCAGTGTTTTTCTTCTTTCCATTATATTAAACTTTCCATGGCTGGGGGATTTTAAAAATACCTATTTTGGGATTCTGAGCCTGAAAGGACCTCCCAAGTTTGTGCATTCTACAGGTATTAATATCACAACTAGAAATGACATTTTGGATTTCAATTCCAGGGCCAGATTTGGAAACACTTTCTAATTATAATGAGTGCTCTGCCCAGATGACATCATTTCTTTCTGCCCTTATTCACAAGAAAAGTCCATTTGTGTGTTCACAGCAAGGTCTGATAACTCCCTTGCAAAATAAACAGGAAGACTTCCCTCTAGTTTTAGGTTTAGGCGTTGAGTACTTTCAGGAATTTTCTTAAAAAATAAAAATAGAAGCAACTGTCTACATCAAATGGACTTAATTGACTTTATGTTCTGTGTTATTCAGTGATTGTGACTCATATTCAAATGAGGCTGTAGTAGCAACCAATACAAGTGTCCTGATCCTTGTCAGGTTAGAAAATGACAGAGCTTATAGACTGAGAGAGAATCAACTTTGGAGGGAAATTCCAGAAGGAATTCCCAGTGAATTCCTTCTAAGTCACTCCACACAGGTCTAGCCAAGTGTCCGACCAAGTGCCGTTTACATGTCTCTTCCTGAGCAGCGGAGGGTAGGGTTGGGATAGTCCATCTCCAGCTGTTACAAAGTTAATGAGACACAAACAAAACAGGCCATTGTGGCCACGTACCCAGGAAAGGAGGTGTGGAAGGCATGCACGACTGAACCAGAAAAAGGGCTGCTTTTTCCTGGCCAAGGACAGGGCTTCCAGACACATGTGATGAAGGTGATTCACACATGAAATTCGATTATGAATAAAAGGATTCCCCTCCTTTCCGTGCGTGTTACATGAGGGAAGTTCATGAGTAGTCTTAATTAAAAAAATAACCTGTGGCTGATTGGCAGTCGGACACTAGGTTAGAAACTGGCAGCCGCTAACAGAAGAGGAGATGGACAATTAATGTCAAATGAGAGCGCTGCCAGGGGGAAAAAAAAAAAAAAAAGGATGAGGTGCTGCCTGTCAGTCATCCCTCATGCGTGGCCACGATCAGCAATTCTCTTGAGGACACAGTGTGCTGGGCAGACTTGTGCAGTGTGGCGATCGATACCGCACTTCTCCGACCAGTCTAACGGGACTGTGGACTTTGGGAATTGGGGTCCAGAGGCTGATAAGGCAGAACTCCCACTGTCCTCACCATCAAGTAACTGAATCTTCTCTCCATGTACTTTCATTAGCAGTCACACTAGCCAGATTATTATCACACTCCTACGATGGTAATGAGGAAGAGGAAGAGAATGAGAGTCAGACGGATGACTAACGTATTTCCTGAAACATTTTAAAGGTTACATGGTTCTTTGAATAATCGGGTGTGTTAAAAAAAATATTCAGCATGATGAAGGTTGAAATTTGAATAAAAATGAAAAAGACCAAATACAAAAAATCTGAAAGGATATATCATTAGGAATAAATATTCAATACTAACCACAGAAGAAGAAATTGTACCTTAGCATTTTTCCTTTCATATTCTATTATACCTTCATGATCATATAAGAGAATCACAATAACATAGGTGTTTTCAGTCTCTTTTTTTTTTATAAAAATCTCAAGGGTAGAGTTAAAAAGCTTATGTAAAACCTCCCTGATGAATTTTAGTATTAGCTTAGAAACTCAGACTCAGATTGTCAATTCAGAGTAACTCAAACATTTATGCAAATACACACTGAAGATTAAATTATTTTTCTCTACTAGGAGGAAGAGAAAAATAAAATGGGAATAGTTGGCAAAAGGCTACAGAGAAAGTAATACCTACAATCAAAGCAATCAAAGACAGTATGAGAACAAGGGTGAAGGGTTGTCCAGCCACAGCACCAGGCCATCAAATCTGGGCTTACATTATCTTATATTAATAGATGTTTCTTCAAAGATTCTTAGCTTCTAATAGAGCCTTCATATTTCTGTCATAAAAAATAGTTTCTGGACTTTCTGAAGACTTCTATTATTTAGAAAGAGGAAAGAAAAGAAATAGAAAGGAAATACATTAGTTAGGAAAAGAAATTACCAATCCAGTAGAATATATTTAATAAATTTTCTGCAAACCTGAATGGTGATATCAATGGAATCTTCCTAGGGCATACTGGTGAATGGGATATTAATTTTAAAATTCAAGGTAAAACTTACAATATCTAAATTGTTTATCTAAGGTCACTGAGACTTGCTTAAATATGTATATGAATGATCCAATTCTAGATCATTAAGGAGATGGAATAAAATAAAGAATTCATAAGAATGAATAAAATAAATAATTCAGAAATAAAAACAGCCCTTAGAAAAAAATCTTAAAAGAGTGAGCAGTATCTTTAAACCATACTTACACCTTCTCGCATGAAATAAATATCTTCAGGTCTCCATATCACTCTATAAGTCCACTAGAGAAGTGGGAAACAATTTTTCCAAGTCCTGGAGAGATGGCTTATTTTCATTTTAATTTCTTTTTGAAATCAGTATATGTTTGCATTGCATAATAAAGACATTACCCAGTGTATTAGCATTATTGCCTCAGTTCCATCTTGGAGAAATAAGCACTAGATTCTCATTTTTTAAAAAGTACAAGCTAGATTCTCTCCCATGTAAAGTTCACAGTAGGTCTGGTGTTCCATACTGCAGTGCCCGTCTGGCAGGAAGTGGAGTTTGGGCAATAACTGAGCAATGGGGATCAGTTGTGACCACAAATGAAGCTTTCTCCCCTGCCTAATACTCATTTCTTGCTATGTGGCCAGGTTGCTAAGAGGCCATGGGGCTGGGGGCTGGGGATTCCTGCTCTAAAATAAGGGGACACATTCACATATAAAACAGAACTTTCTCACTTGGCCTCTACATTTTTCCTCTGTTACTATTCTTTTTCCTCTCCCGTTTTTTTTTTTGTTTTGTTTTGTTTTGTTTTTTTTAACATTTTTCTCCTTACCTATCAGACTCCTCACCTGAAAAAACAAGAATTATTTGGTCAGTTTGAGAGAATGGAAACTTTCCTCACATCTCAGTTAGTGGATGACTCTACTACTACTTTGGCCTCACTTGTTATGCATCCAAACTACACATTTCAAAATATTTCTTCACTACACAGATTTGGGGCTACTTTCCAATTTTGTCACTTTATGGATGGAGCTATCAAACTCTGCTTACTGAATCACGAAGGAGTCCAAATTCGAGTTTGAGAATTGCTGACATATGAGCCTAAATATTTTACAAAGCTTCCTGCCAATGCATCAAAGTACCATTTGATAAAACTGTTTTGTTTTTCTTACATGATTCTTTGGGGATAGCAATATATGTGAACAAAACCTATAGGTTTATCATCCCTGAATCTGTAATACTCAGCTTTTCCATCACTGAGACACAGTACTTGACACTGACAACCTAGAAGAGTAGAACTTTGTGTAGCTCACTGTTTCAGACGCTTTAGAACAGGATCCTCAGGGTCCAAGAAGAGACATAACTGAGCAAAGCCATCTAGCTTATGGCAGCAGGGTGGCCGTGCCAAGAAGGAAGGGGCAGGGGACTGTTTACTTCCCAGACACATCAGAAACATGCTTTAGTAATTTGATAGGCATTTTGTAACCCAATGAAATCTATATATCAGGATTAACAATCACATTATCTAATATGATTTCCTTCTTAAATTCCTTGGAGAGAGGACAAAATCCTTACAGAAATAAAACACTGTCATTTAAAAAAAACAGCAATATACTTTAATTTGTTTTGTTTGTTTATTTGCTTTTTTGAGATAGGATCATCCTATGAAATTTGGGCTGTCCTTGAACTCACTATGTAGTCCAGGTTGACCTTGATCTCTCAGTTAACTTCCTGTCTCAGCCTTCCAAGTGCTAGGAATCCCTGTCTCAGGGCAGCTGTATTCTTCCAAGGACAATATATGCTCTCATTCCTAATTTCTGCTCCTTCCTTTCCTCCCCTCCCCTCCCTAACCTCCTCTCCTCTCCTTTCTGCTCCCCTCTGCTCCTCTCCCCTCTTCTCTCTTTTTCCTTTCTTCTCTTCCCTTTTTCCCTTCCTTTTTTTCATTTTTCCTTTCTGTATTTCTCCCCACAATTAATTTCCTCCTCCTTTTTTTTTTTTTTTTTTTTTTTTGAGACAGGGTCTCACTTTGTAGTTCAGGCTGGCCCT
This sequence comes from Thryonomys swinderianus, assembly GCA_004025085.1. Classification (NCBI taxonomy): domain Eukaryota; kingdom Metazoa; phylum Chordata; class Mammalia; order Rodentia; family Thryonomyidae; genus Thryonomys; species Thryonomys swinderianus. The sequence goes on from PVIC010009791.1 coordinate 19,713, forward strand.
GAGCTCACTATGGAGCCCAGGCAAGCCTCGAACTCAGCCATCCTCCTGTCTCTCTGCCTCCTGAGTGCTGGGATGACAGGCGTGAGCCACCACGCCCGGCTCCTCCTGCTTTTTCTGACACTAGAAAATGTGCCCAGATGTGATCACCACAGATCTGACTTCATAGCACCTCTGTTTTCACAAACAAAGCCTAGCTGAACACTGTAAATCTGGGTTTCAAATTCTTGAGGAAGAACATGATGAAGCCTCTTTGTGGAAAGCTTTTTTCTTAGAGTTAGGGTTAGGTTTAAGTTAAGTTTAGGATAAAAGTTAGAGTTAGGGTTAGTATTAGGTACAAATTAGGGTTAGGGTAAGGGCTAGGTTAGCTTTGGAATAGAATCCTATGATCTTTAACACACTCCTGCTAGGCCTTTCATACCCCTATATACTGGCTGTAGGATAGAGGCAGAAACATTTCCCTTGCCATGTTAAATGTGGCTAAACAAACAGTTACGACTAAAACAAAGATATTAATGGTTAACCAAGAAAGAGATATTATTTCTTATAAGTAAATGATAAAGCTCAATTAATGTATTCATCTGTAGTTTTTATAATTTTCTTCATCATTTCCCTCCTCTTCAAATTAATTTTTGAGGAAACTAATGAGAAAGAACAGGATAATGGGAAAAATAATCTGATACTGCATGATTATTGATGTCCATAAGAGAAATATCGAAGTATATGTGAAGTAGAAAACACATACCTAGATGTACAAGAGTGGGAAGAATGAAACTTGTACAAAGGAATGAGAAACTTGATATGAATGCAGGGAGAGGAAGAGCTGAGCACAGTGCCGCTGTTTTACTTTAATCATTTTAATCATTTCTGCCTATTAAGGAAGGGTTGGATTGTTTCAATCATCTGTTCTATAACTGATACTGAAACGTCTGGATCCAGCCTTCATTGAATAATAACAATAAAAGGAAACTGTTTTGGGAATTTTCAGATGTGCTGGAGGAACAATATATAAGAGAAATTTAATTCCATCAAAGACTTTGAAGATTTTTATTCCATCCTTGCCTTCTAGAAGAGCCGGCCATGTTAGAGATGAGGAAGAAGAAAAATTGGCACAAGGGCAGCATTAACCTCTTCCATGCACCCAAGGGCTAAATGAACCTGCCACGCAGCTGATTCTCCCCAAATCTCTCTGAGGTACTTAAACCCCCCCCTTTTTTTTTTTTTTTTTTTTTTTGCTTTTTGAGACAGGGTCTCACTTTGTAGTTCAGGCTGGCCCTGAGCTCACTATGGTGCCCAGGCAAGCCGCCGCGAACTCAGCAATCCTCCTGTCTCTGCCTCCCGAGTGCTGGGATGACAGGCGTGAGCCACCATGTCTGGCATTGTGATATGCGGTGTTGATTGTTGGTGGGCGTGTCTCCACGCCCAGCGTTATATGTGGTTACCAGGGATCGAACTCAGGACCTTGCGCTTGCGAGGCAGGCGCCAGAACCACTAAGCTAACATTCCGGCCCCTTAACCCCATTTTTAGGTAAAGAATTGAGGCTTGGGAATGTTATATCCCACAGCTCTTAAGTGACTAGAAGTTAAATGAAATTTCCTTGATTCCAAAAGTCTTGGCTATCCCACTTTATAAGTTTTTCTCCAAGACATAGAATAATAAATAAATCTTATTTTGGTGTTGTTTTCATTAATTTTAAAGACATAATTAGTTAAAACTTGGCTTCTGCTTACATAGTTGGTTTTCTCGCAATGTCGTGAGTCAGGGACCCTGATTTGTATTCACAAATTCAGTCTTAGATCATAAATCTAGCTATAAAATAAACCTTTATGGAACTCAGACATTCTTAGTCCCCAACTTCTACATTTGAAACAGAAAGACCCTTTCCATGTTATTTAAACAGAAAATTCATAGGGATTATTATTTTTTTTTGTAAAGCTAGACAGTTTAGTATGGACCGCAGATAGAAATTTTTTGACATGTTAGGACACTTGTGAAATCTGTTTTTCTTTCAGAAGTAAAAACAACAAATCTCACAACAAGGTTGGGATTCTTTCTGAGGCTACCTGGTGATGTTTTGGAGAAAAATAGAAAGAAATTAGGAAAAAAAAAAAAGGTAGAGGGGAATTCACCAAACTGACCTTTTCTTAACATCATGAAAGTTATACTTATTAACATACAAGTGTGAGGCCTCAAGCTTTATGACTTGCTGGGAACTGACTGTAAGCAGGAAAAACCATCTTGCTTTTGTGTCATCTGAAAAATAAGATTATGCTATTATTATCATATGAAATTGAGTGCAGTTGAGAGAGTTAAAATGTATTACATACTCTCACCAAATGGAACACATGGTGAAGACCCTCTAACACAACCTCTTGTCATCATTCTGTTACATTGCCTTTTCTCTTCTTCCCATCTCCATTTTTTTTTCTTTTTTCAAGAGATTCTCCAGAAACTGGAGGCCAAAAATAATTGTTCAATCAAGTGAGGTGGTGGCAAAATTTACAGCCAAGTGTTGGATAGAGAAGGTGCAGAAGCATGTGAAGATGATAAAAGATACACAGGTGTCAAAAGAGCCTTGGCTGAGTTTCCCAGGACCTGAGGAGGGCTGGTTGGAAAGAAGGGATAGAAAAAAGAGATAGAGGGCCAGATATTTAGCTCAGTGGTTCCAGCTCCTGCCTCACAAGTGCAAAGTCCTGAGTTCAATCTTTGGTAACTACATACAATGCTGGGTGTGGTGACTCACACCCACCAGCAATCAGCACCACATACTACAGTGCCGGGTATGGTGGCTCACGCCTATAATCCCAGCACTCGGGAGGCAGAGACAGGAGGATTGCTGAGTTCAAGGTTTGTGTGGGCTACCTAGTGAGCTCAGGGCCAGCCTGAACTATGAAGGGAGACCTTGTCTTAAAAAAAAAAAAAAGAGAGAGAAGAAGAAGAAGGAGAGAACCTGATAAATGGTATCATGAATGTGTATATTCTTCAAAGAGGCTCAATGCTGCACTGTGTTTCTCTAATGTATCATGACCATGGTTTAGAGATGAAAACTGATGATATATATGATGCACCTCACTTTTTTTCATTCTTTGAAAAAATTTAGAGTTCAAACCTGTACTTCAATAAATAATATTACTTCAGATAAGACTAATGTATTTCACGCTATAAAGAGAAATGCAGAATCCAGTTCTAGAACAGGTGGGACTCAAAGGATTGCTTCATGAAACACCAATGGCATCACTGAGAAAAATTCTCAGCTGTCATGCAGGCTTGAATTTTGATCCCTTTACACCTTTTCTCAGTTGAATAAGTCTATTTGTTTCTTTTCCTCCCAAGGCCTCAGAGTTTTGAGCAAAATTTTCTTGCCAAGTAAAATCATAGATTTAGTTGGAATCAAAATACATCAAGCACAGGTGCATATTCTCAGGAATGAATGTGATCACGATGTGCACCTAAAATGCACCAATGCACTCAATAAAAGAAAAAAGTAACAATTGCACATTTGGTAGCTGCAAGGATTAAGAGGATCAGACATATAAAGCCATGTAAATTCTCAGTCTCTTTCTATCACAACCTATAAGAATCTTCATTCTGCCCCTCCCCCCAAAAAAAATCTGGGCAACTTCTTGGCAAATCATATTAAAGCAATTTTGTGACATTCAGATTACAAAAGCAGTATTTTCCTCAGGTCAAAGCTGCTTGGGGAAAATGCTCCATGGCTGCTGTGAAACTCCTTCTCCCAGCTGGGTGTTAATGGCAACTCCCGTTCTGCACAGACAAACCAGGTCAAGCCACCCACGTGCCTAGCAGTCCTGCTCAGCAGACTCAATCCATCACCCTCCTGACAGTGGGAATGGGCCTAGGTGAGCCTGGAGGACTCGCTTCTCTACTTAAGTCCATGAACTGTAGAAGCTTTTGCTTTTAATAACTACTTAACTTACAAATGAGCAAGAAGCCAAATCTGTCCTTCAGAAACAGGGTTAGTGAAGAACTTAGTATCACCACTCAAGACCCCATAGTGTGAATCCAAACCCATTTCCCCCAGCTTTAAATGAGGATAACACGTCAGTCTTTTGTTCATAGTTCCTATGAATCTAAGATTGATATTAAAATTGTTTCTTTCATTTTCGTCTTTTTTCTTTTTGAGATCATCACCACATAAGTTAGGTCAATGAAGGCTCAAAACTTAGATCTTTTCAGCTTCATTAACATTGTGTATAATGTTGCCTTGGTATCTGTTTTTAAAAAGTCTATATTTCTTGTTTTGTAAAACTGATTTCCCCAAAGGCTAGGATATGATATAGTATAACCAATTATGGTATTGTGCTTTTGAGCATCAGAAAAATAAAATTAATGACACATACATATTGTATAAAGAATGGCTATTTTAAGGAAAAAGACTAAAAGTAGACATTGTAAGAAAGAGATGTAATATCATAAAATTAATTGAATATAAATACATTATCTTCTGTTCAATACATATAGAAGCTGAGAATGATATCCAACAAGTTTGCCTGATTCAGTGACTTCCTTTTTCTACCTTGCTATAAAGACTGAATCAAAACTCAAAGCACCATCAAGAGTATTTGTCATTTGTTGATATTGATTAGTGTAAATCTCAGGAAAAATGAGATAAAAATACAGTGAGTTGGCTGATTGTCAATGTGCTTGGACTCCCATTCTTGCCTGAAATGAAGCATCTGGGTGCCACCAAAGCAATAGCAAGGAAGTATCTTGCTTCCTCTTTGTCCTGCCAAACCAAGTAGAAAAACTGGCATATTGATTTGCTCCACTGATTATTCTCCCCAGTGGTACTGGTCTTGAATTTTATATGTACCATAAAGGAGGCTCAACAGAGAGGTAGTGCCACTACCTCTGTCTGCTTTCTGTTTGGGTTTCAAAAAAGACTGTGAAAGGAGAAAAGATCAGAGTGTGGTCCTGCAAATATGTTAGTCTTTGAACTGATTTGGATGTGAGTTCCAACCTTGTCATTTTGAGTGGTGGCCTGGGTAATAACTTCTCTGAGTTACTACAAAGTGCAAGTTGCCATCCTCATAATTTTCGTTGTGTGTGTGTGTGTGTGTGTGTGTGTGTGTGTGTGTGTGTGTTTCAGAGAAGGGCCCTCACTGTGCCACAAAGGAAGAGTGGGGAAATCTATGTCTGGGCTTCACATCTTTGTGGCCTTCACAGGAAACACTGAAGAGAGTGTCAAATTTGGCCATCAAGATACTCATCGTGACTTCTCACAGCACTTTTCTTAACTCTTCTCTCATGTTAAACACGGATTATCCTCTAACAAGAACTATATGAAGCATGGCTAAATCTGTAGAGGAAAAAGAAAAGGGAGAAGGGAAGGGAAGGGAAGGGAAGGGAAGGGGAGGGGGAGGGGGGGAGGGGGAGGGAGGCAAGGAGGGGAGGGGAGGCAAGATTCTTGAGCCTCTCAACTCATCTTTTATGCTACCTACAGAGGGTGGAGGATACAGATCTTACCTCATAATTTAGAACTTTAGAGATTTTCTATAAGAACATTTCATCCCTTTATTCTTTCTAGCTTCCTAATCTTTATCATCATTCCTCCATCCACTCATATTTAACACCTTTTCTCTCCGTTTCCAGAGAAACTCAGCCCCCACTAGGCTCTTAAAGAAATAACTTGGCTGTCCATAGATCCTTCAATCACATAACCAGCTTTAACAAAATGATTTGGAGCATTTGCTCTGCCCAGACTACAGAGGCTTAGAGAAAGCAGTCCTGCATGCTGAGGAAGATTCAAAATCAGTATATCCCAGCAAGTATCTGCTCATCCATAGCTGTGGTCAGATTCTTCCTGAAAATGTTAGGAAGAGGTCAATCCAACCAGAAGGAATATTTTTGATACAAATATAGCATTCTCTACTTTGAAGTAATAAAAGTTTACTTGTGCCATCAGTATACTATTGAACACCTTTATTTCTTGAAATATGGCTATTTCTTGGAATTATTCTGGTTGTACCTCAGAAGCAGTAGTAAGCAGGGGTTTTTCAATAATATGAGTGTACTCTCTTCCTCCTGTGTGAAACAAATCAGAATCTCTGGAGATTGAATCTTAGCTAGTGATGGTGAAACTTGTAGAGATTTCAGTGATGCAAACAACTTGCTAGGGACCCATGTGCCCTAGGTTGGGCTCATCCGGTCTAAACATTAGAGTTATTTAAAAGGGTACTCAGGGCCAGAAATTTAGCTCAGTGGTTCTGGCACCTGCCTCGCAAGCGCAAGGCCCTGAGTTCGATCCCAGTGACCACATAAATGCTGGGTGTGGTGACTCACACCCACCAGCCATCAGTACCACATACCACAGTGCAGGGCGTGGTGGCTCACACCTGTAATCCCAGCACTCGTGAGGCAGAGACAGGAGGATTGCTGAGTTCCAGGCTTGTCTGGGCTACATAGTGAGCTCAGGGCCAGCCTGAACTACAAAGCGAGACCCTGTCTCAAAAAAAAAAAAAAAAAGTACTCAGGTGATCTCAGTATGAAATAAATTTTTGAGAATTTATTGAAGAGATAGTTTGCCTGCTTCCTAGTGTATCTTTCTTAGTAAGCATTCAAAGAATCCTCATAAATCCTAACTAGCTTATTATGGGGTATGTTCTTTCTGATATCCAAAATATCTATCAGAGAGAAGGTGAGGGTAGGCAAATATTTACAGCTTTCCACTGTTTAGAGTAAGGAAATTACTCGTTATGGAAACCAGCTCCAATATATTACATATAGTTGATATTTGAGAAATGCTTGTGTGTTGTTTTGTTTACATTTTCTCTTCTAGATTTTCGTTAGAGAGCAAAGAAGATGAACAGACAACGGCATATTTCTAGTGTAAGAACTGTAGAGACATTTAAGGATTGTGTTAAAATTCTGCCTTTGCATATAGCCCTACAATACAGTTTCCTGATATGCTGAAAGCTTCAACACATTTATGTCATGGGATTCAGTGAGATGACATAATTTTAAAAATGCACAGCATCTAAGAGAGCAACAGATATTGGAGACTGTCTCCTGCAGCTCCTCTTTACCATCCATCCAGGTTTCTACTAAACTGTCCCAAATAGTCAATGTTAAGACTTCCATTTTCTATAGATTTAACATCAACTATAATATTAACAAATGTCAGTTCCCCCGTGTTGTTTGTGGTAGCTCTGATTCTTGTTGATCTAAGCTGCCAGCTAGTGCTTTTAGCACTTACTGATAATCACAACCTCTACATCCCCATTAAGGGCTCTAAAAAATGGTCGCTTCCTTCCTCAAAGGTGTGCTTGCTTTACTGGCTGCTGAATCAGTCTTCATGAGCTGAGATTAAGCTTCTGGGAGGGGCTTTAAATTTAAATTTTCTAAATTACTGTCATAGTACAGCCTATATTCCTAATGAAAGTCTTTATTAACAAGCTTCAGCCAAGGTACCTTGTGCCTAAGGACACTCAGGGAATCAAAAAAGATTCTATGAAGCCACTCAAACGTTCACTTCCATTTTTATTCATATTTCTCCTCTAATAGTGGAATCTAGATCCTGACTGTTCACAGTGGTGCTTGTGAAAACCATGGAAAAGTCAAATTAAAAATATTGTTTCAGGGCTGGAGATTTAGCTCAGTGGTTCTAGCGCCTGCCTAGCAAGCACAAGGTCCCTGGTTTGATCCCCAGTAACCACATAAACCAATACCATAACCAGCAATCCTTACAACATACCACATATTCTGGGCTTGGTGGCTCATGCCTGTGATCCCAGCACTCGGGAGACAGAGGCAGGAGGATTACTGAGTTCTAGGCTTTCCTGAGCTACATAGTGAGCTCATGGCCAGCCTGAACTATAAAGGGAGACCCTGTCTCAAAATAAAAAGTTTTAATACATGTTATGTTTTATTTTGTTTGTTTTCCTCAACCCTCAGGTTATTCCTCATCTTCCCTTCAATACTTTCACAAGATATTCAAGACCTTCTCAACACGATTTTTGTCAGATTGTAGCCTAAGCCCACATGTATTCAGGAACCCTATACATCAGACAAGTTCTGCATTTCCATCCAAACCACTCAAGTAATGACCATTTTTTAAGACCCTCATAATTTACATCCAAAAACCACTTACTCTAAGATTCTGGTCAGCTACACCCCATTGCCTTTGTCCAGTTACACTCTCTTGGAAGAGAATCTCCCATTCTTATCCACCCTATAGTTGGCACAATGGTAATATATCTTCCAGGCTAACTTGGGAAAACATAGGCTGAGGTCATACTTAATGAGTTCTGTATGTCTCAGACTTTGCTACAACCTAAAGAATGTGCCCTATAAAATGCTATTTAAATTAGATTTATCCAAATAATATCACATTTTCACAGTGACATCATCATCCTGAATTTCAAAGTCAATACTGGAGTTCATGGAACATTCCATTCCCAATAAACATACAGATAGTTTTATCTAAAAAGTTTAAGATCATGACATTCAAATTTAGTGTAGCTCTCCTATTATTCATTTTCTAAAGATACTATTATTTCCTCTCTGATTTTTCTGAGTATTTTTCCTATTATGTTATTTACCTATCTTTTAAAGTTGTTTTTCTTTCTTTTTTGCTTGATTCTCTGCCATTATTGTAGCCCACTATCATTTAAATTGTATCTATGTACCTATCTATCATCTATCTATCTCATCTATTACCTAAAAATCCATTAACCCCACCTACAAATTTCAGAAAAGGAAATTTTTCTAGGGCCTGAATGTAGTAGGTGCTATTGAAGTGTTTTATGAATAGATGCATGAATTACGGTTCTAGTATGTAACTAGGCTCTGGAGCTTTAAGAAGTCAGATGAAAATTCAAACTTTTCTTTCCCTGCAGTATCACACAGCAGAAACATAATGCAAATCACATATTAGTATAAATTTTTCTAGGAAATATATGCATGAAGCAAAAAATAGGTAAAATAAATTTAGTAATATATATATTTTTAACAATAGATCAAATAAGGTACTAATCCCACTCGAAACCTGTATAAACTCCTGATAGAAAATTTACATCCTTTTCATATTAAGACTCTGACATCCACTGTACCCCCCCAGTCATGCTAATTATATCTCCTTTGCTAGTTTGCCATGTGTGTCCAGGGCCAATTGGCATTACACAGCACAGCCCAGCTCTTGGGACTCACTTCGTGTCCTCCACCAAGAAACAAACGCAAGAAGATGAGGGTCTGAAGTAAGATAAAAGTATGTGCTATCCTTACTTAACTGGTATCATTAATCTTTTCCATTTGCTTACACAGACAGTGAGCTATCTTTTGCAGTGCTCTAAAAAGGCTACACCAGCAGGAGAAAATGAAAATCATGAAACGACTTGAAAACTCTATAAAAATTATTAAAGGACCTGTAATTTGAGGCGGATTTTTACCAGGAACTTAAATATCAGAACTTTGCTCTTCTTGTCCATTGTGTCCATTTGACCTTTGTGTTTTACTGCTATCTTTATATGTATGATTCAACATACTAAGAATTGGTTTTCTTTTTTTTTTTACTATAGTCACTTATTTTTTCCTATTCAGAATCACTATATATAATACCATATGCTTGTTTATAAAGTAGAAATTGAGAACCAACATGAATTGATCAGACCAGATTACGAAGCATCGTACAGCAGTTTAAAATAGTAAAAAAGAAAAGTATGTCATAAAAAGTATGTTTTGTGCTAGATATGCTGCCACCCAAACTTGATAAAAAAAATCACTTTTTTTTTCTCTTGTTAAATAGTATCGTACTGAGTCAGTGGTTGAGTATAGTCCTGAGACTCTTCTTAAGGTTTGGCCACGCTAGTCAAAACGCCTCCAGCCTTCAGTTTACCTCTTGGTTTTTGACCTTGGCTTTGTCCTCCTTCCTACATGTCAGATCAAGAAAACCAGGCAACAGCTTGAGTGAAACAGTATGTGTAATATAAACACAGTGAAATCTCTGCCCAGATAACACCCATCAATTTTCTGGGGCTTTGAGGCATGCCATGTTGAAACTTTTTTTTTTTTTTCCCTAGGAAAACTCACTACACAGAGATTTTTGTGGATTTAGATGACTTTTTCAATCTACTAGGACACCAATTAACAAAGCACTAATGCAGTGCAAGATTGAGTGGCCTGAAATAATTAATGCAGCTCAGTGAAGGCCTAAATCCTCAGCAACATTTTATCCTTCAGAAACAGCCAGCTGGTTAGAGGATCCAGGGCCACTCACCCTCCATGCGAAGCTCACATGGGAGGTCCCCTCCCCCTGCCATTCCCTTGGTATCTTTCTGAATGTCACCCACCTCCTGCCTTTTTTCTGATGATCTGGAAAAGTGAAAGGGGGTGGTTTTCAGAGAAGGCATTTGGTGCACAGGAGGAAAAGGAGAGGATTCCGGTCTTCTGGATTTCAATCAAGTAAAGGAAATATTCTATGGCTTTTTTTGAACTAGTTATCATTATATTAACCTACACTGCAGGCTCATGGGTAGCTCCCTTATCCCTAACAAGAAAACACTCATGAACTGTGCTTTTTATATGTGTGTGGGGCTATGAATAGTCTCAGGTTCTCCTCCCATGGGAAGAGTAACTGGGCAAAAGATGAGGAAAAGGAGTTTAAAAATATGACTTGCTTTGGCTACATAGTGAGCTCAGGGCCAGCCTGAACTACAAAGCGAGACCCTGTCACAAAAAAAAAAAAAAAAAAAAAAAAAAAAAAAAAAAAAACTTTGGGGTGAGAGTAGCTGTTATTATTTGAAGAGCAGTAATAAAGACCATCAGAGATTCCAGGAATGGTCATTAAAGAGAGTTATGCAAAGCCAGATTTTGTAACCTACCCTTGCAAAAATTTAATCAACCATCTTAACAGAGATTAATGGAATATTTCCAGAAGAGATTAGACACCCATACATGGGAACTGTTGGAGGGAATTGAGTGTCATAAGGGACAGGCAATACTAAACAAATGTCTCTAGTCCCTTTTAAGCCTGGAATTATGAGATTATGCATTTGCAGAGACTGTTGCTGTCAGAAATCCTAAACCAACCTGCTTTGATTTAGTTGGGGAAGAAAGAGGACTGGCTAGTGTTTGGTAGTAGGTGCATAACAATCCCCACCAGAAAGGGCCGAACTAGGACCATGTGGTGCAGGAGGGCTGAGGATGTCACAGTGATTCTTACAGAATCTCTAGATGTGAAAAACTAACGGAAAGTCCTCAGGTGATTCTCTAAAAGTGCTGTGCACTTTTTAGGTTTCCTAATGCAGAAATAATTATGTGGTCTAAAACTGCATGTTAAACCCCAGAAACAGCATGGCAAGTGGGCCCTGCCCGCAACTTAAACAGAACAAATTAAGGTTGGCAGGGGGAGACACCTCTTTTCTAGAGCCATCAGCATCTGCTCAATCAGATGACCTAATAAAAACAACACACAGATGTATTTTATGGCCTAGGGGTGTTTTCTGGGAAATGGATTAGATGCAGCTAATGAAGGCCAGACAGCCTGCTTAATGCCCAGGCTGGCCCTGGGTGGCAGGCCTGGCCAAAAAAATCTCAATAACTAAATGGCAAAGAGAGCAGATGAGTTCTGTAATTGGCAAAAGGGAAATGTACTGGGGGCCGCAATAGGGTTGGCTGAGTTGCATAATACAAATTTGAGTGCAATCTCTCTTATCTATCCCATGGTGTTAGGATTCAATAGAGTGATTCTGGGTTGCACTTCAGGAAAATGTTAGCACTGGGTAACGTACATTCCAAATCCCAACTCCACTGCGGAATTAATTTACACGATATCCTTGACAAACAGAGCAATATATGCTTGACTATGTTTGTCAAAGTGCCATTTTAAATCCCATAGTTCCTTTCGGAATGCCTGCTATGAATCAGACCTGACCTAGCCAGTGGTGGAGTATAGAATTAAGAATATTTCCTATTCTTTAAGTATATTTCAATAAAGAAGATAAAAACTAAAGTAATATAGACAATCACTTCCTAACCAGTAAACCAATAAATTCGTTTAATTTCAAAGAGGTCTAAGGAATGTGCAAGACTGTTTAAAATGGAGAATGGGATTTGCTGTCTGAGGTCACCTTTGACTTTAGTTCATAATTCTTCAGGGACTGTATATGAAGGATCTGTTCTAAGTTTGTATACTTCTGTGTGTGAGACTGTTTCATTTCTGCTTCTTCTTTACCCAGTTTTCTCTAGTTCAGTAGCTACATTCTGCAGTGGGCAGAACCTTTCATTTTCAAAGACTCGCAGTCTACTTTGGAAAGGATATAAATGTCAACAAGCTCATGTATTGTAATAGACTCAATATTGGAATTTTACACCAGGTACAGATTTGATTTGAGGGCGACATTCACTTTTATAAAGGGAGTTAACAGAATGACTTATGGCCTGTGTAATGGAGAAAAGTAAGGAAAGAGTACATCTGAATCTGTGAAAATATGCAAATTTGTGGCAACAAAGGATTTCAGAGAGAACTTCAAGAGATGTAAAGTAATTTAGGTACAAGATGGTAGAGCTGGAGAAAAGGATGATTTGATAAAACATGTTGTAGCCATCAACAAGATGATGTATAGAAAGCTTTCAGTTTGTCTTATATGTGGTGATGAGAGGGCTTTAGAAAGTTGAAACTAAAATAATGAAATAGCAACACAAAGAAGAAAAAAGGGAGAAGCAAAAGAAAAGGAGAAAGAGAAAGATAAAAAGAAATAACAGTTTTTGAAGGTTTCATGTACTGCCAGAAAAGGCTAGCCTCTCAATTATTGCAAAAAAACTATCGGAAGAAACTAGATCAGAGTGAGGTTTAAAAACATGTTGCAGATCACATAGCTTAGCAAAGCCAAACAGCCTTACTTTGAACTTTGTGCCTTGTACAGATTTGCTGCTCTACTCAAAGCAACTTGCTCATTCCATGTTTAAGAGGCACTTGAAAGATCATGCGCCCTCAGTGATCATTGAAGAATCACAGTAATGACTGGACTAAGAATGGGGACAGGAAAATACTGTAGGAGCCACAGTGAACAGCAGATCCAGAATGAAGCTCGCTTCTTTTACACACTAGTTGTAGCGAACCCGATTACGTTGGACACTTTTCTGTGGACTACAAATGTTGAAAACGTACCTTCTTCCTGAGTTTTCTCTACAAGCCTATTACAGTTTAGATTCAGAGTGATGCTCATGTTTTGTGAGCTTGGGAGGTGACTGAGTCCTGAGGTGATGCACTCATTGGTGGATTAGTACATCAGTCCCCAGCTAATTCACTGTTGGGAGGTAAGGTCTAGATGGAAGCAGTAGGTTTCCAGAAATATGATCTGGAAGAACATATCTCCCTCCTCAGCTCCTTCTTTTTCCTTTGGTTCCCGACTTCAGTGATGGGAGTAGCTTTCTTCTCCCAGAGTATATCATGCCTGTCCTGTCTTCAGCCAACATACTATAGACTAAATCATGTAGAAAACCTCTAAAGCAAAAGTGAACCTCTTTTAATTTGTGGATGTCTGGTATCATGCCTGAGCAATAAGAAAAGTAACTAGGACAACCCCCACTCTCAGCTCTAACCATGATTTCTGAGGAGGCATCCATGTGGATGGTCCTGGTGGCAGCATTATCCCCGCGATGCGCAGGATTGACTTCATCTTCTCCGCTCTCAGCTCATGTGTGAAGCCACTCAGTCTCTGTTCTAACAGCAAATGTGGGCTCTCCAATGAGTCTTCCTTGGTGATAATTCATGAAGCATGGAGATGCGTGAAAGCACTTACAGCTCTCTCTCACTATGATGCAAGGGATTTCCAAGAAAAATCAATGTTTTCAAATATCTTGACTGTCCTGCCCTGCCTTAGCCTCACAGCGAAGCCCTTTGCTGTCAGAAAACATGTCACAGATGTTAATAAGCTATGGATAGTCTCAATCTGATTACTTTCACAGAATATTGTCCACGCTGTTCACTTTGGCCAGGATAGTTTTATCTCTTTCACATGTCAGCAATACAACTTTCTTAGCGTGAGAATTTTGTATTTGTGCATTCTAAACTATCTCATGTGTTAACATTGAACCTACTGTCTTCCTATCAAACTTACCTCAGAGACTCTAGCATTACAGATCAGTTCTATGTTTTACATCAAAGCATCATGCAGCATCTTAGTCACTTTTCTTGTTGCTGAGAAAAAACACTGTGTACTCAAAGGTAAGGAGAAAAGGTTTATGTGGCCCAAGTCTGTAGGGGTTTCAGTTCCTAGTCTGCTGGTTCCAAGGAAGGTTCATGGCAGAGGGGATCGCTGAAGAGAGAGAGGCAGGCAGAAGACAGCAAAGTAGTAAGGAAATGTGCAGCAAGCGATGAGTGAGTGCAAGAGCTCTCTTTCCGTCCATTATATCCTATACAGGACATAAGCCCATAGAGTGCATAGCGCTTGCACTCAGGGTGGGCCTCCCAATGATCCACTCCCAGAACTATGCTGAACCCTTCAGTGGACTGATTTAGAAAGCACCCACCCTTGATCCCAGCATCACACATTGAATCCCCACATCACACAGTCATCACTGAAAAGCCCCAGCAATGACAGCATGTGGCCTTGGGGGGAACTTTCGGATACAGGCTAGAGCATCCAGCCTTTTGAGAAACCTCGTAGGATGACTAATTGGTTTAAAGCCTGCTCTGAGCCGTACAGATACAATGCAAACACGATGCATGACGGGATGATATGGACTAGGACTGGGGACTCGGAATATCTCTATCCATCTTCCTTTGTTTGTTTGTTTCTGCAAACGTCATCCTCTTCTCCTGATAAAACAATCGCTTCTTTTGGTGAAAGGATGTCAGCCAATATTCATAAATCTAATGTTTACAATTATGATTCAACAGGCAAAATGGCTCCATGTCATTTCCAAATTGAAAAGGAAAGTAATTTATGTATTGGATTCACCAATTCAGCCATTTGGATTGGAGCATAATAACTGATAAAAAGAATAAAATAGAACAGTGTGAAGGGAAAGCGTATCTCCCACCACAGGTATCTGCATATGCAATTCATGGCAATGAAAACATGTTTCCTGGGGAGAAAGAATAAGAGAGGGCAAGATAGTCATGAAGAAATTTGGGAAGGAAGGAAGAAAGAAAAGAAAGAAGGCAGGCCGGAAGATGTTCTGAGGATCAAGGAATGCTGAAGGAAAGTTGAAGAGTTGGTTTGTGGCCCATTATCCCTAACGCCATGGTCTTTTCTTTATTATTGGTACATTTTATTGGTACATTACCTATACCCATCACAATTACACTCCACATTGAGAATTTGTACCAGTATATGACACAACTTAATTCTCATTAACCCCCTTCCCCTACCCACCCTACCACCCCGCCCCTATATACAGAAGCTTTGTTTCCTGGTTCTTTTTTACTATCAATTTTTTCTTTCCTCATTATTTACTCCTAAATTCCATTTCCATTTCAATATTTACTATTTCACAATATTGATCAATCATTCTTGAACATTTATAACTTGTTTCTCATAACAGAGAAGAAATTTTTGTACAACACAAAAGCATCTGCACACAAATGTTCACGATATTTTCTGTAATAGCACAAATCAAGGATGAAAAGTTTCATTAACAATAGAGTGCATTAATAAATTTTGGAATAATTATATAGCATTAAATGAGTAGATGTTACTACAATAAATGGATGACATTATTAATGTTTAGTTGAGTAATACAAGTGGGTTAAAAAGAATGCATTTTTTATGAAACAATACCAGTTAGATTAATGTATGCCTTTTATAGTTAATATGGATGAAACAATATTTGTTCATTTTCAGTATAAATAGAAATAAAAAATAAACCATCATCACTGAATCAGGTAAGCTAGCCTCATAGAAAAAAGTCTTTTGTCAGCTAAAAGTATGTAGGGATTTCTGTGATGCTGTGAAGAATTAATTCTTAACTTGAATAATAGTTACACTGAATTCATTGTAACTATTTAATTACAGGTGTGTTTACTCATGTGTGTTATATATCTTAAGAAAGACAAAAAGGTGTTTTTGACTTCATCTTCTTCTCATTACTGGCTTCTAAGCATGTAGTCTTTGAGGTTCTTGTTTAATGCCATATTAAATGGGTGACATTTGGCAAATTGCTTTACTTCTTTCCCTGTAATTTTCCTTGGCAAATAATTGAGATAGTAAAATAACTTTGTTAAAAATAATCATAATGTAAATAAACACAAAAATGCATTAACAAAATAACCATGATGGCAACAAGCACACTGAATGCTTTAACAAAAATCTTAAGTGATTGTAGCTGTGCATGAAAAAAATAGCTAAAAATTTGCTTTGCAAATCATTAGTATTCAGTGGAGTTTGATAGCTCTATGTTGTTACTGGTGATGATAATGGGAAACGATTTTATATATATATATATATATATATATATATACATATATATATACATATATATATATATATATATATACATATATGATATTTCCATCCTTTTGCCAGGGCACTTTCAATAATTTAAATTAAAAAATAAAATAAAGCTCAGACTTGTTTATTTAGGAACCTGTAACATTATAGGAACAGTATTCATGAATGCATGTCAGCTTTTGTTAAAAATAACATTGGGCTTTAATTTCTCTATATAGTTTGGATATTTTTGTATCTCTGAGACTATTTTGTGCATCATTATCACATGGTTGTATAGTTTTGAATAAGTTTGACAATGAAAATATTTTCTCCATGATTTATTATGACTACTTCATGTCTTATTGACCCTTGTTTCACCATAATTTTTTTTTTTTAAGACAGGGTCTCACTTTGTAGTTCAGTCTGGCCCTGAGCTCATTATGTAGCCCAGGCAAGCCTGGAACTCAGCAATCCTCCTGCCTCTGCCTCCTGAGTGCTGGGATTACAGGCGTGAGCCACCACGCCCTGCACTGTGGTATGTGGTATTGATGGCTGGTGGGTGTGAGTCACCATGCCCAACTTGCATGTGGTTTCTGGCATCAAACTCAAGGTCTTGCATTTGGGAGACAGGTGCTGGAAGCACTGAGCTAAATCTCCGGCCCCGTCTCACCATAATTTAACTCATGTCAAGTGTCATCAGAGTGGTCATGGATACTGTTGTCATTCCATTAAGGGGAAATAGAATTGAGAATACATTAATGTTTGCATATAGTATAGTTTTGTGATTTGCCATCATTTCTAATTCAATTATTCTATTTTTGTCTTTACATTGTAGGACCAGCTTCCTAGAATATGCCTAAAACAAATTCTGTCATCTTTCTGACTTCATGGACAAAGGCTTGGAAACATATACCATTATCTAATGTGAGGTATATCTTATAAATATTGGTGAGATAGATGTATAATGGATAGTGTATATATAATATACTATATATCATTTATTATATATTATATGTTTATATGCTATATGTGTTGTGTACTGTTATATGTCACTACAAATATTTTATATACTGAATATATTAATTGAATGAGAAACATTTGCAATAGGCAGTTAGAAGATAAACTATAGAATATTAAGTTACTGAAAACATCATAAGGCCAACCTATAAGTGGGAAATTTAATACTTATCAACTGCCAATTAAATCAAACCTCTTTCTTATCAAGAGTATGCCACATGTCCAGTATATAACATAAAAATTACAAAATAATAGGTAAATGTGGTGAATTTTCCAAATTTCATGGAATATAGTATAGCCCTTGGATGGTATAGAATACTTTTAATAATATTGCATGAAACAGAATTATATATATTTTTGTGTTTTAGAAATTCAAAATATTAATTAAAGAGAAAATACAT
Organism: Thryonomys swinderianus; assembly: GCA_004025085.1. Classification (NCBI taxonomy): domain Eukaryota; kingdom Metazoa; phylum Chordata; class Mammalia; order Rodentia; family Thryonomyidae; genus Thryonomys; species Thryonomys swinderianus. The sequence goes on from PVIC010009791.1 coordinate 37,520, forward strand.
TAAACATACTAGAGTGGATAATTGTTGATGTCCAGTCTTTTTTTCCCCTTTGGGCTCTACTGGGAATTGAACCTGGGCCCTTGAGCTTGCAAGGTAGGCATGGTGCCACTTAGCTAAATCCTGTCCCCATTATTGTTTCAATATATAATATATTAAAACTTCACTGTCTGAATAGATCCATACCTTTTATGTGTGTATATGTGTGTATGTGTGTGTGTGTGTGTGTGTGTGTGTGTGTGTATATATATATATATATATAGTAAACTTTGGAAGGTGTAAGAGTAATACAAATTAGTCTAGAATACTCTTACATTATAAATACTCCACATAGACCACTGATATCTTTAGTACAAAGGCTTACAAATAAAAAGCAAAAATACTAAACTACATGAATGTTTGCAATGGTAATATATATTTTTATTAAACATTATACTGAAAGTGACCATATATTTATATATGATCAATAAGCAAACAGAAAAGCATACAAAACCATTAATTGATAAGGAAATCGAAAGAAAAAAACACAAAAAGAGAAGAAGAAGAGATTTGAAGATAACTTATGGGAACTATGAGACATCATTAAAAGAGAAGATAGTCAGATCATTAATGTTCAAAATGGACTTGAGAACACCAAAAGTTTTCACATTATATTCAAAATGATATTGTGAAATTGAAAATATTCCAAAGGAAATGTGGTAGAGGGGTAAGTAATGAGGGGTAAAGGAAAAATGTGATGGTAATAAAGGGAAACAAAGCTTATATATTTAGGGCGTGGGGGTTATGGGGTAGGTAGAGGAATGGGAAAACATGAGAATCAAATTGTGTCATATACTGGTACAAATTCCCAATATTGAGTGTGATCAGGATGTGTATATACAATGCACCAATAAAGATTAAAAATAAACTAAAAAAAAGTTAATATCCGAAGACTTCTCAAGGCTACAGAAGTCAGGTATAGAAAGGTCAAAGATCCCCAGTCATATTAACTGTACCAAGTCTAGACTAAGACACACTGCAATCAAGTTCTCAAAGGTGAAACTAATGAGAAGATTTTCAAGGCTTGAAGCTAAAAGAAACAAAACACAAAAAAAGACATCACAATTTGCTTTGCCTACCACCATACCACCCTAAATGCACCTGATTTCATCTGTCCTGGAAGCTAAGCAGAGTTGGGCCTGGTTAGTATTTCAATGGGTGACAATCTGCTTTGGAACAGACATTTTGGGCTCAATATATTTGAGAATCCCACAGTACTAATGGTGGGGTGAAGGGATCCTATGAGAACAAAGAATACTGTACTTAGAAGAACTGTCAGTTAGTAATGAGAGATAAAGATATTCCCAGACAAATAAAAGCTTAAAGAATATACCTCTACCAGGCTGATCAAAAAGAAATACTAAAAAAGATACCTCAAAATGAAAGAAAGATACATTAATAAACATAAAACGTTGGAAGAAAGATACATTAATGAAAAGAAAACTTTGTAAGATACATTAATAAAAAGAAAATATTAATAAAAAACTTTATAGCAACAATTCATCTGGGATACTCTTACATTATAAACATACTACATAAACCACTGACATCTTTAGTATGAAGACTTAAAGAGTAAAAATAATAAAATACATGAATGTTTGAAATGGTAAGCAATATAAAAAGATATAGAATGAGACATCAAAAATTGTAAAGTGGGTATTTTATAAGCATATTTTCTCTATTTTGTTTATTTACAAAAATGTTATATTACCATCATTTAAGATGTCATAAACAAAATAAATTCTTAAACCCCATGGTCATGAAAAATAGAAATTCTGAAGAGACCAAGAATAAGCGATATGATTAAACTAGCAACAAAATTTCTCCCATAAAAGAAAAGCCCAGGTCAAATTGGCTTTCCTGATGAAAGCTACCAAACATCGGAAGAAATAATACAATTCCTTGAATCATTCCAATGAGCTGAGGACAATGAGAGCCAGCATTGCCCTGGCACCAAACTCGGACAACTGACCCACAGAGAAGAAAGCTAAGTGCCATAGTCCTTGGTGCATATATACAGAGGTCCTCAATAAAATACTAGCAAACTGAATTGAACAGCAAATTGAAGACGATTCACTATGGCAAAGTAGAATTCATCCCTGGGATAGAAGAATGGTTAAGCAAACACAAATTAAGGGAGATAGTCTCCTTCAATAGAACTAAGGATAAAAATCAGAGCTGCAGAAAACACATCTGTTAAAATTTGATAAAGTAGGGGGGCGGAGATTTAGCTCAGTGGTTCCAGTGCCTGCCTCACAAGCGCAAGGTCCTGAGTTCGATCCCAGTAACCTCATATAATGCTGGGTGTGGAGACTCACGCCCACCAGCAATCAGTACCACATACCACAGTGCATGCCCACACCTGTAATCCCAGTACTTGGGAGACAGAAGCAGGAGGATTGCTGAGTTCCAGGCTTGTCTGGGCTACATAGTGAGCTCAGGGCCAGCCTGAACTACAAAGCAAGAACATGCCCCCCCCCAAATGATATAGTGTGATAAAAATGTTAAACAAGTTATGTTCAGGAGTGATGCATTTCAACATAACAGAATAGAGAGAATGGAAAAAGCCAATTGTTTGTATTATGTAGAATGGGGCTGATCTGAAAGTCCCTTCCAACATCTGGAGTGGAGTAAAGCTGCCCATTTCTCTGAACCAAGAGATCAGGCAAGAGAAATACCTGAAACACATTCACAGTGAAAACCATGGCACAAATTTATGTATGGAAAACTCAAAAGATTGCACAAGAAAACTATGAAAATGTATAGACTAACTCATTCAGTTTGCAGGGTATAAAATCAAGGTATATAACTTAGCAGCTCTAATTGTTGAAAATAAAAATCAAGTATGCACTTTCATTTACAACATTAAAGACATCAAAAATATCATAAGAATGCATTTAATAAAGAGTTCAGAATCTCTAAAATGTAAACTATAAGTCATGCATGAAAGAAACGGAGGAAGATACAAAAACTGAAAAGGTATCAATTGTTCATGCATTGGATAAATCAATATTTTAAAAAATATTTGTATTATCTGAATGAATCGATAGATTCAATGTGATATCTATCAGAATATCAATGAAATTCTTCAAATAATACAAAATTTTATATGGAACCCCCCAAATCTCATCAAAGCAACCTTGAATATAAAGAAGAAAGCAATGTTCATTATCATACGTGATTTCAGATTATATTACAGTGCGGCAGTAGTCCAAACAGAATGTAATGCTGTTAAAAACAACACCAGAGTAGACACAATAGAAGTTAATTCACAAGTCTACAACCAATTGGCTTTTGACAGAGTTTCTAAGAGCACACAAGGGAGAAAGGTAGGTTTTTTAGTGAACAGTACTGGGGAAACTGGATAACCTCCCAGAGGAGAAGGAATATAGTCTTGTAATATATATGTTTTAAATTTTTATTTTTTAATATTTGTCCAGAAATGAAGCTTTTCTATTTGTACTTGAGCACTCTAAGCATGATTAGTATCAAATAATTCTCAAAAATATTTTTATTTTTTAAAACAATATGTTCAACTTTATTTTTATTAGCATCTATTTGTCACATATATTGATGACATCACAGGAAATGTGCACCTAAACACACATGTATCTTAATTATTTTCCCCTCTGATACCAAAAAGATTAAATACTTAAAAATAAGACTTGAAATTATGAAAAGAATAGAAAAAGAGCTAGAGGAAATGCTTCCAGATATTGGAATGGATAAAATTTCTTTTATTTATTTTTTGACTCTACCCTTCAACCACACAATATCACAGAAAAATAGCTCAATGGATCTTCCTCAAATTAAAATTTTTGTGATTAGCAAAAGAAGCAATGAACAGAGTGGAGAGAAAGCCTGCAGATAAGGAGGGAATATTTGCAAACCACACATATGAAAAGTTACTGTCCAGCTTTTACAAGGAGCTTAGAGAACTCGATAGCAACAACAGCTAACAACCCAGTTTAGAAAATGGAAAACAGACCTCTAAACAGTCAAGAAGAGGAGATGCACAAATTACCCAACGGTGGGAGAAAAAATTCTTAATTCCATCCATAACCAAGAAAACGGGAATCAAAAGGGCTATGAGATAAATGATGATCACTTAATGAGTGGATAAATGAGACATGCATATTTACAGTGCAATACTATGCAGTCATAATAAATCCAAAGTCCTCTCACTTGTGACAACACAGATGGAAGCGGGAATTATGTTAAGTGATATGATGTAGACCCAGGAAGACTGGTACTGCATGATTTTGTTCTCCTATGGAATCAAATAAAGGTGAATGAATAGAAATCAAGGACGGTCTGATCATTCACATAAGCTGGAGAGATCAGGGGAAGATCAAAGATGGCGAGAGATTGGTTCCTTGGTACTAAGTTACAGTTACATGGAAATCAGAAAATCCAGGGTGGTATTTCATACTGAGGTGACTGCAAATTATAATGGAGAGTATTTGATATTTCAAAAAAAATCAGAAAGGACTTTGAACGTTTTTAACATAAAGGCATGATAAATATATGAGGAGGTGTTTTTAACCTGACTTAAACATTACAGAATATATATATATATACACATATATACATATATATTAATATATATTATGTTTATATTTTATATTTATATATAATATAAATTATATATATTTATATATAATGTAAAATATATAAATATATGCACCAAAATACATCGTGGTATCCCATGAATGTGTGTAATTTTTCTGTATCAATTAAAACTATGGAAATAATCAGATTGCCAAGACCAATATATGTAAAATACATCCCTCCTTTCTAGGTATTTAAACAAGAAAAATAAAAACATATCCACAAAAATACTTACAGGTGAGGGTACATAATAAAATTATCCATCATAGCCCCAAATTTGAAACAAGAATAAAGTTTATTCTTTATCCATGGACAAATAATTCCAGGCATATACACACAACACATCCTGAGCAATTAGGAAAACATACATTGATGCATATTGGCACTGGCAACTCTCCCTACACAGTGGGCAAAGGAAGCTACACAAGGCCACATGTGTAGAATTCTATTTATGTGGCATTCTCCAGTCATGTTTTTAGGAATCGAGAGCTGCTCTTTTCCCTGAGACTGTGGATTTTTGAGGAACAGAATGGATACTGTCTGCAAGAAGATGTGAGAAAATGTTTCAAGATGACAGAATGTTTTAAATGTTAATGACAGTGGAGGTTATAGTATGCATATATTTTTCAAACCCATTAGACTAAACACTTAGCTGTATACATTTTAGTGCATTAAAATTATATCTCAGCCAAGGTTTTTTTTTTTTTTTTTTAAATCTCTGCTTTGGAAAAGCTAGTTTTTTGCAGTCCATTAGTTCAATTTATTTTATGCAAATACTAGAGCCATGAAATACTGAGGGTGGCTCACTGTCTCTGAAATGTAAGTCTCACTTATACCCTGTAAGCAATACTGTTGCCTGTCCTTTTGAAGTAAGAACTATGGAAATCATGCAAGGGAGCATGTCCTGTAGAAAGTGTTTTGTCTGTCTCTCCACAGCACTTTCTTCCCACTGGAGTTCTGTTCTGGCCTTTGTTATATCTGTGGTTACAAAGGCTTTGAAGTCATGAGGCAGTGTTTTGCTTTCTCCAGGCCCCATATCTTGCCTGGCATCCTCCTTGCTTTGTAGACTTTACTGTGAAGACCAGCATGTAGAAACCATTGGAGCTCATTTCTCCTTCCGGCAGCTCTTATGCAAGGCTTTTTAAATGCCCCAAACTGCCTCCAGTAATTCTTCCGAAAGGTCAGATCTAAATACATTTATTCCTGTATGTTCTATCCTTTGCTTCTCCTAGCACTAGACCCAATTACTTCTGTTTTGTATGCCAGTATCTTCATCAGCACCATGTAGCAGAAAGCACAATATTCTTAAGTGACAATTTTTAAGTGGTGGCATATCTGATTAATGAGGCAAGGCTGAAAATTAACTTTTCCTCATGTCACAAAAATTTCTCAAGTCAAGTAAAACCTCCCTTGTTATGTTATCCATTAACATCTTCACCACCAATAACCATGGTGAAATATAATATACATTTTCCAGAAACAAGCATCCATCCATGTCCTATTACCTCTGTAAATAAAATGTGACATGATTTGATATTCACACAGATAAATTTGCCCATTTAGAAAGTGTTTTAGTTGATGCAGTGTTTCCTGACTGCATGTCTGGGACACACATATACAAATGGTAATAGGTATGTCTTGATAATAGAAGTGGAATACAGAGTTAGGCAGAAATCTCTGACATTTAATTATTATGAATGGCAGAAATGCTTTATACATTTAAAAATAATCAACCACATAACTAAAGAAAAAGTGCCTTTCTCACTTAAAATTCATTTTCCAAAGGAACTCTTTTTAGCATGTTAAAATTGTTTTCAGAGCACAATAAATAATAAAAACAGCAAGTGCTCCAATCCTGTCCTTTGTCTGGCTGTATTTAAGAAAATTCATTTGTCCCAGAACCGCAGAGCTTAATAGCAAGTATTGAATATTACCATGTAAGCAGAGACAAATAAATTAGAAATCTACTCATGGAAGATGAGTGTATAACAGTTAGTTGACAAAAAAAAAATCAGATTAAAAAAAAAATCCTTAAAACTGTTACTGAGCCGGGCGTGGTGGCTCACGCCTGTAATCCCAGCACTCGGGAGGCAGAGACAGGCAGATTGCTGAGTTTGAGGCTTGCCTGGGCTACATAGTGAGCTCAAGGCCAGCCTGAACTACAAAGTGAGATCGTGTCTCAAAAAAAAAAAAAAAAGTTACTGAATTGCTTTTTGCCATACGAAAACATTATTATATTCAAATATGACCCTCACCTAAGATCTGTTAAAAGATAGGCAATTTACAACTTAAAATTAACTAAATGTATCATATGATAAAAATTCTAGATTATCTGACCTTTAGAAGTATAGTGAAAATTGAGTCTTCTATAAGACTAAAATATTAAATAAGATTTTAAACATATATCACCTTAGACAGTATCCAGCCTATTGTCAGTGCCAACTAAGTAGTAGCTATTGATTATTATCATTGTTAATCATCTAGTTCTATTTTGCAAAGCCACAGTATCACCTTTTCTAGTCTGGTTTCTAAAGTGTACATTTATACAATCTCCTTTCAATCATATCAGTTGACTGTACTCTGACCGATGTTGGACCCACACTGTGATTTTGGTGTAAAATTACCCCTAAATTGAGCA
>PVIC010009792.1:0-44822 GCA_004025085.1 Thryonomys swinderianus
TGGAGTTTATGAACAGAGGTAAAATTCTGCTGGACACTTTTGTTTGTGAACCAAATTGTTTGCAAACTGAAGTGTTCATGAACCAAAGTTATTACTGTACCTGAAAATATAAAAAGTGCTCTGGAAGCTACTGATACCTGATTTTCAAACTGACTGTATTTCTGTTTTATAAAGACTTTGTTATAAACATTTAAAGGAAGGGTTGCTTGCTTGGAGGTATTTTGTAAACAAATTATTTTTATCACTTGATATGAAGAATACAAACACTTTCTGCTTCATGCCTTTTTTGCAGTTACTTTTCTACCCAAAATTGCTAACTACCACTACCTGGAGCCAAAAGCTTCAAAAAGAACATCAGATTCTTTGTTCCTCTTTCCTGACTTTCAGCTCAGGTGGTGGGAGATAAATGAAGCACTGTGGAAAGACTCAAATCTTCTTCCGTGTGTTTGATCCTCTTTCCAGCTAATATGGATAGAACACTAGGAATTGCCAGGTGTGGAGGTATACACCCATGATGACAACTACCGGAAGGCAGAGGCAGGAGGATCCCAGGACAGAGGCCAGCTGGACGACTTCATCTCAGAATAAAAATTTCAAGGAGCTAGGTGCTTTACCTGGCAAGCACAAGACCCTGAGTTCAACCATAACACACACACACACACACACTCTCTCTCTCTCTCTCTCTCTCTCTCTCTCTCAACTCAATCTCCCTAATCTTTTACGATCCTAACCTAGATTCTGCAATACTAACTGTATGGCCTTGAACAAGTACCTAACATATCAGACTTACTCTTCATCTCTAAAATCCATAATACTGGCCTCCAAAGATGATTGGAAGGATGAAATGAGATAATGGATGTGAAGTATTAGGTATCACTTGGGTGGGCAGTGAGAAGGAATATCTACAATTCAGTAAAAATAATTCGTATCATATAGGAGTCTGAACCATAAAGCTAGATGCAGCAAGTGGGCTGAACATTACGAGGCCTATTGTAGGACAGGGAGATTATGGATTAGCTATAAGTGGGACAGTGAGTGGCACTGTACCAGTCGGTTAGCCCCTTCGAGATTTTATGTATGAAAAACAAGGTATGTATCGGTAGGTGGATTCAAGTGTGTGATAGCGGACAGGATGGACGGTACAGGGCACTGGCTTTAACCCATCCACACAGCACCACCCACGGCAGTGTCCCCCCCCCACCCCCCTGTCCCAGGGTTACCATCCTGGCATGTTCTCCATCCTCTGTAGGATAGGGATGTGACCCAGTTCTGGCAAAACAGGGCACACCATTCTCCAGTGAAAATGTTGGATCCACCGAGTGACCAATCTAGGCAAGGCCAGAATTCCTTCATGAAACGGGTTACAAAAACACTGGGCAGCCAACGACTGTCTCTCGGGATCATTTTTCCTAAGAGCAATGAGCCTAGAAGTGCAGGCACCACCTTTCATATCACATGATAAGAACTTTCCTGAGAAGAATGCCATCAGAGAAGAAAGCTAAGAAAGAATGCTGATTACACCATTCGAACTGCCACATCCAGCTATGTTTGTTTCTTTTCTCTGGAGCTGATTCAGGCACCGGCACCTGAACAAGCCCTTTCTCATGAAGCTCAACAAGAAGCTGATTGGTTCCTTGATACATTCTTTCTTTCATCAAATCTACTATCACTGGCTGTAAAGTAACATTTATATTTACTTTAAAAATTGCTCTTTTTTGGTGGGACTGTAGACTTGTGCAATCATTGTGGAAATCTATGTGGAGATTCCTCAGAAAACTAGGACTAGAGGCCCCATTCAACCCTACTATGCCCCTGCTAGGAATATACCCAAAGGAATTTTAAAAATCATATTGGAAAGACAGATGTACACCCTTGTTCACGGCAGCTCAGTTCGTGATAGCCCAATCTTAGAAACAACCCAAATGCCCATGAACTGGAGACTGGATAAAGAAGACATGGGTTTTTAAAAAAATGGAGTATTACTCTGCCATAAAGAATGACAAGATTGATTCATTTATGTGCAAATGAAGACACCTGGAGGACACACTAATAAGTGAAATAAATAGAACACAGATATGCAAATACCGGATCTCTTCTTTGATATAAGTACCTGTAGAGGTAAAGGAGCTCTAGAATGTATGATAGTTTCTGTAATATCCAAAAGGAATTGGTGTGGGAACGTAAGGAGGGGAAGCAATAAATATGATTTGGAAAAAAAATAAAAGAGTATGTATATAGGGGGTGGGGAGGGGGTGGGTAGGCAGGGATGTGGGTAAAAATGAGAATTGACCTGTGTCACATATTGGTACAAATTCCCCAATGTTTTGTGTGATTGTGAGCTGTGTATATAATATACCAATAAAGTTTACTGAAATAATGCAAAAAAAATTGCTCTTTTTTTTTCAGTTTCTCATGAGGATGAATATAAACCATAAGCAGAGAAGATTTAGAAAGTAGAATAAAAGTTTGAGTGATTGACAAATTTTAGGTCTTTGGTTTGCTGTGCAGATACCACCGTTCTTTACGAGAACCATGAACAAGTAAGTTGGGGGACTAAAGTATAAATTCATTTAAGCTAAGCAAAACATATGGGCAATTAGTTCATAATGGTAACTTTTAGCAAAAAAATTCTCATCTTGACTATTAAAGTATGGACGAACAATCCTGGCTTATTAAAGACCACAGTCTTTTTTACAGAATCATACTAAGTATGTTTTAATTGTATTTTAAATTTAATAAGTTACAGTAGCTGTGCAAAAATGCTTTTTCTTCCAACAAAACTAGAAAGCATGGTTGATACATAATATGGACCTTGAGCAGTTAACAGTATAATCACAGCAATTTTGGTGACAACAGCATTAATTTTGGCTCCATCCTATGGTAACTTGGTAAATGGGAAACCACTGTGCTAATCATTAAATGCAACCTGCTAGGGAAGGAAAGGACTGAAACATTGTTACACTGTAACACTTAAGGCAGGCAGTGTTAGGTTTAGCAGAGGGAATATAACAATAAACAGTGTAACGTGCTATGTAAGAGGCTGGTCTCTGGAGCCACATTGCTTGGGCTTGAGCCAAACTCCAACACTTACCACCTGTGTGTCCTTGGAAGTCTCTTTCATTCTGTGTGTCCTTTTCTATCATCTTTTCAGGAGACTGAGAAGTCTATTAAATGAGTTACTCATATGTGAAGCACTTAGAACAGAGCCCAACATGTAACAGTATTTACTACCAAGAGACATAATAGGCTGCTTATTTCATTTATTTAATTATTTATTTCTTGTAGTACCAGGGATCTTGCACTTGCAAGGCAGGCGCCTTACCATGAGCCATATGCATGGCTAGAGGCTGCCTTTTTTTAACATTTATTTTTATCTTTATTGGTACACTGTATATACACATCATGATCACACTCAATATTGAGAGTTTGTATCGGTATATGACATGATTTAATTCTCATTTTTTCCCATTTCCCTGCCCATAAGCTTTGTTTCCTTTTTTTATTACCATCACATTTTTCTTTACCCCTTATTACTCACTCCTCCACATTTCCCTTTGAATATTTTATATTTCACAATATTCATCATACATTCTAGAATTCATTAACATCTTCAGTTTCTCATACCAGAGAACAGATATGATATTTACACATCCGTGACCTATTTATTTCACTTATGAGTATGTCCTGAAGGTACTTCCATTTGAGTATAAATGATTCAAACTTATCTTTCTTTAATGCTGCTTATTTTGAAAAGGGGAAGAATTACGGTGGCCGCCATCTATTTTGTCACTGATCATATCTTGAGATCTAAAAGAAATATATTTTTCTGTTGGAAGCTAACAAATTATTTCACTTTTATATTTAATCAGTAAGATTTCTATGCCTTAGGATTGAGGTAGGAATGGGAAAGAATCTTCCAATTAAAGACTAGAAACAGGACCAAGAAATGCTTAGTGAATGTTAATGAGTAAAATTATGTGGCTAGTCCTTGTTTACATAAAAATGATTAAGAAAGATAGGTAAAGCTTTATATTGCAGTAAGAAAAATCAGTGAAATCGGTAGATACACTCTAAGCTGTGATCAGCACTGTAGATCACTCCAACTATTACAGCTTAGTGGTAAGAGTCATAGAGATAGTTGGACCTTTTGACTCAGTAATCTCACTTCTGAGGACTGTATACATAGGAAATAATTCAACCAGAGCACATTATATTTCTGAATAAAATTACTCCTCAAATGCTAGCCATCAAAGTAAAAGCTGGAAAAGAATTCTAGAAAGTCTAAGAGCAAGAATGTATTAGCAAATTACAGTGTATAAAATAACAAATACTAAAAAACAATTATGGAGTACATTCCCTTCAAATCACAAATACCCATATTAGCCAAAAATTACCTTAACTGTATCTTTATCCCTAAGTTAATTAATGAGAAAGTTAAAAAAGATTAATATTCCTCTAGCTGGTGAGCACACCAGAACTCAATAAATCATTACGAGTTGGGTCACACTTTTCACAACTGCATGGAGTGAGAAATGTTTCAGATTTTAATTTTTTCAGATTCTGAAGTATCTCTGTAGACTCTGAGTTGAACGAACATACCTCACCCGGAAACATCAAATCCCAAGTAATCCAAGACCCAAACTTTCTGAGTGTCATGTTGGTACTCAAATTAAGTTAAGGATTTCAGATTTGGGATAATCGACCTGGTCATTTATTAGCCTTTCATGTCATTCCTATGCCAGATTCTGGTCCTAAGAGAATTCATCAGCTCCTTAAGGAGTCAAAATTAACACAGTACAAACAACAGCAAGTGAAAGTTATATTTTAAATCAGATGCTAAATGGTGTAGTAAAATGAAAACTACGGGATTTAAGAAAGGCTGAGAATGGGATGAGCAAAGGATTCAGGAAAAGATTTCATGAAGGGAGGGAACAGCTTAAGTTGTGAGGAGAAGAAAGAACTGCAAGAGCAGGGAATAAATAATACAGACCCAGGAAGAGCGACAGGAGGCAGGCCAGGCCTGCGAAGCTTCTGTCTAGACCGTCATCCTGTGAAACACAAGGACATGGATGAGAAATCAAACGAGAGTGCTCCGCAGTCCGGCCCTCTCTTCAGGACCTGCAGAGGGCTCTGGTGAGATTCTTAGGACAGCACACTGTACTAAGGCCTTCGAAGGTCTGTTCTGTGCTAACTTGAACCCAGCACTGGCAATGACTTTGCACCCTACACTATTCTGACTCCCACTGTCAAGCGGTCTGCTTTGTTGGCCGCCTTCTCCACTATCACTGTACTTATTTCATTTACTTGATTACAGAGGCACAGCAAAGGGTAGTGGAAATAGTGCTACTCAGGGAAATGGAATCACTTTCTTGCACTAAAGATTAACATTCTCCAAAGCACAATTCTGGAACGCTCTCTCTAAATTGAACAGTAATACACAACATTCTGTTAATTATTCTAATGGCTTCCATCCTTAAGTCCATAAAAGAAGTTATGAGATATTCCAGAATCCCAAAAAGCCTGATAAACTTGGCTAAAGTATTTATGGTAACCTCTCAAGGGAAAGTAAAAGATCATTCACTTGCTGGGCGTGGTGGCTCACACCTGTAATCCCAGCACTCGGGAGGCAGAGGCAGGAGGATTGCTGAGTTCAAGGCTTGCTTGGGCTACATAGTGAGCTCAGGGCCAGCCTGAACTACAAAGCGAGACCCTGTCTCAAAAAAAAAAACAAAAAAAAAGATTCATTCATTCACTTAGGGCTGGAGATTTAGCTCAGCGGTTCTGGCGCCTGTCTTGCAAGCACAAGGTTCTGAGTTCAATCCCCAGTAACCACATACAGTGCTGGACATGGTGACTCATGCCCACCAGCAATCAATACCACATACCACAGTGCCAGGCATGGTAGCTCACGCCTGTCATCCCAGCACTTGGGAGGCAGAGACAGGAGGATTGCTGAGTTCAAGGCTTGACTGGGCTACATAGCTCAGGGCCAGTCTGAACTACAAAGCGAGACCCTGTCTCAGAAAAAAAAATAAAAAAAAGATCATTCACTTAAATAACATTCATATCATCTTAAAATGTTTGATAATGCACTGAGTTTTCCATGCCAGTGTTAAAAAATGAAAACACATGTATATAGGGGGTTGGGGGTTGTGGGTTGGTAGGGATAGGGGTAAACATGAGAATTAACTCGTGTCATATACTGGTACAAATTCCCCAATGTTGAGTGTGATTGTGAGCTGTATATAAAATATACCAATAAAGAATTCAATAAAAAAATGAAAACAAATGACTTAATTTGTTTTGACAGGCGATCTTTCCAAACATAAAGACTGAGGAATGTGGGCGACAAGAAGGAAAATGAAATAGATTCTCAGTGATTGGAAGATTTAATTGTTATATATATACTTGAAAGATAATCTCAGTAAGAAAAAAAAGCCCTGGAATATCTTGTAAAGGCTTTCCTTTTCACTCTGCTTCTTTGTTCCACTTTCATCCGGCTGGATATTTTTCTTGTCTGCCCATCTGTTTGGTGGTACGAGAGCACTGAGCCCAGGGCCTCTGCACCGTGCTGCATCCCCAGCCCTTTTTCGTTTTTTATTTTTATTTATTTATTTTTTTGAGACAGGGTCTCACTTTGTAGTTCAGGCTGGCCCTGAGCTCACTATGGAGCCCAGGCAAGCCCTGAACTCAGCAATCCTCCTGCCTCTGCCTCCCAAGTGCTGGGATGGCAGACATGAGCTACTGTGACGGGCACTGTGGTATGCGGTATTGATTGCTGGTGGGCGTGAGTCACCACGCCCAGCATTGGATGTGTTTACCAGATGGAATTTAGGACTTGCGCTCTCCGGCCCACGTTTTTTTATTTTGAGACAGTCTCATTAAGTAACTTAGGCCGGCTGGGCTTGAACTTGCGCTCCTCTTGCCTCAGTCTCCCAAAGTGCTGGGAACACAGGTGTGTGTCAGCATCCCAAGCTTCACCTGAATTTTCAAAATGGTTTCCGTCTTGTCTCACCTCTCAAATCCACCCCTCAACGCTGCCAGGACAACCTTCTTAAGTTGCATATGTGATCGTGATACACGCCTCAGCTCTCACCCTCCAACGGCTCGGCACTCCCGAGGATACGTCTGAATGTGAAGGCGCTAACATCCGCCACCAGCAAGCCCCTCTTCCTCAAGGGGCCATTTTCCAATTCATGTTTGGACGAATGCAATTCATTTCCTGGTGGTTTCCTCAACAAGTCTTGCTCTCATACTTCTCATGCTTTTGACCATGCTGTTCCTTCTTCCTAGTTTCTCTCGCATACTGTTCCACTTACCCACCCATTTCTCAGAGGACAAAATGTCTTCCTGCTCCCTGAACATGCACGGCGCTGCCCTAGAACCAAGCCTCCACCTCTGTGCCTCTCCTGCTCCCTTAGGAACCTGCGTCCCCTTGAGGACAGGTTCTGAGCGTCCTTAGTAACACACTGGCTCTGAAATAGGCATCCAGCAAGAATCGCTGAATACATTTTAGATATTTCATCACAAACATGGAAATTCCTAAGCAACTGCAATTATATACTTTCCTCCTTAATGAGAGTTAATGTTGGTCACAGGTTCTTGACTATTTTCTGCAAGTGAATTATGGAAGCAAAAGGGCACATTCTCTCCTGTATCCAAATTTAGTAAACAAAAAGCACAAGAATACTATAGTATTCTTCAACACTGCCAGCAAAATAGGTTCTGAAAAAGTCTTCATGTGTGTCAGGTTAAGTGAAATTACATAAAAGTAAGTTGTTAGGAAGATATCTTAGTTGGGATACATTGTCAGAATTACCAGAAGTATTAAACTCTCGAGTAAATGTCCTGAGGCCTGCCTCTTTGCATGACCTTGACCATCTAGTTATATGAACTTGGACAGGTCCCTCTG
This sequence comes from Thryonomys swinderianus, assembly GCA_004025085.1. NCBI lineage: Eukaryota > Metazoa > Chordata > Mammalia > Rodentia > Thryonomyidae > Thryonomys > Thryonomys swinderianus. Next base: position 7,913 of record PVIC010009792.1, read on the forward strand.
CCTGCCTCAGCTATGACATTTGTAAAATGAGAACGATAATAGCATGTACTTGATGGGGTAATGTAAGGTATGTGCAAAGTGCGATGGAAACATTTGCTGTTAGTAGTTAGGAGGTAAGATGATGTAAGGAGCCTATAAGCAGGATGGTCGGGATCTTGAAAATCAGCACCTTGAAGTCAGCTCCACCTTAAGGCTGACATCTCAGAATGACCAAATCAACAAGAATGTGGAAGTAAACAAGCAGACTTGCTCTGAATGAATGTCCTGGGTCACCGGATCCCCATCACTGGGCAGGAGCAAGCCTAGTTCTAGATCTGGAGTAGGATCAACACCCTGTGGAGTCCATAAACCTCAGAATCCAAACCTGGGTACTGCTGGGAAGCCGGGAGGTGACAGAAGATGCCATACAAGCAATTAACAAGAAGAACAAAGGCAATGATAAAAGTCATGAATTTTAAACTGAAGAAACATTCACAGCCATCTGTATTCAAAACTCATATCAAGTTTAGCAACCAGGCACAAAAATTCCTTTCAACCAAGATGAATTTCTAGAATGACAGTGCCAAAGGAAAAGTGCTGTTCTCAGGGAAAATCCTGCAACTTAGAGGCATCTGCTTCTAATTTCCACAATGAAATCTTTGATTCCTTCATTCAGAGGACTTGCTCTCAATTCCCTCTGACATAGGAATTACAGTTTTCTAGATAATAATTTTGCTGTAAATTCTCATCACCTGGTGCCAAATGGAATCCTAACATTAAACTAACTTATTTTTCGCCTGAAATACTTTTTTGCCCAAAGAGAGTGTAATGCCTTTAACAAAGATTGGACATAGCATTTCAGAAGTTACTAGTTTTCTTGATACAGATAGAGGATTTCTGCATCATTAAACAGCTTCTAACAACAGCAACAAAAAAATATACAAACGAATCACATAAGTCCAATGACAACAGAATAATAAAATGATACATTAAAACACTCCAACAGTGGAAATGAATGAACTAAGCAACATAATGCACATAAACTTCAAAAACAAGGCTGAGCATTTTCTAAAGCAAAAACAAGAATACATAGGACAGAATTCTATTTCTATGAATGGAAAGTTCAAAAATAGCAAAACTAAAGAAAGATTCATTTGAGGGTACATATATGTGATAGGACTACTTTAAAAAGCAAAGAAATAATTAACTTTAAGATTGTAATAGTGCTGCTGTGGCAGAACTATTCAGAAAGGAGAAAGGAGCTTCAAAGATTCTAGAAAAATACCATCTTCTTAAGCTTTCTTTATAGCAGATACAATGCTGTCTTTCATCACTATTACTGACTAAAATGTCCAGACACATAAACTCTTTCCTGTGTCTTACAATTTTAGAAAGTAAAATAAATCGAGGGTAGGTGATGATGCTGAAAATGCTATATGGGTGATTAAACTTTTTAAGATACATAAGGTAGAGGAAGTGTGAAGTTCTGTTGGAACTAACTGCCTGGTATACTTCTCTACCATACGACCACTGAGGGCCCCAGGCAGACTTAGCTACCATGCACTAAAATCCCCATCGTAAAATATTTTTCCACCTACTACATGATTGCTTAGTTCTGCAAGTGAAAAGTGCCTTCGTGCTTTTAGTGTTGTTAATGAATTCGTATAGGAGACAATTTCATGACATGGACATGGATTAACTTTTGAGTTTCTATCTACTACTAAATGGAAAAATTACAATAAATTCAACTGACTACTTTACCACTGGATCTAATCTTAAGAGTTATCCCAGCCCAACTCTTTTAACAGGTGAAAAACCTCTGACATCTTGAGAGATTACCTGACCAAAATGATCTGAGCCCCCTTAGGTGGGCTGTGCTTTTCCTTGTAAGATTTTGCTTCATTAAGGTCTATGAAAACATACAACAAAACCCTTGTTATGGAAATAATTTAGTCTCTTTTCAGGAATTCCATGATTTCCATATTTAATTAAAGTTTAGAAAATACTAAATGATTTACTACCTCAAACATACCCAAGTTCTAATAAAACTTGCCCTTTATCCTATTAGTCAGAAAATTCAATGTGAAAAAGCTTATGAAGCCAGAACAAGTCTTTAAGATGTTAACAATCCAATTTCTACCCTCGTACAAATAAATTATGGGCCGAGGTTATGTTAACAAAGACACACCCAGAGAGCAGTGTTTGCCATAGGACTCACCCTCTGTCTCACACACGTGCTCATCAGGACAGCTCAAAGTGAGACTCACAGGCCCAGGCGCTTCTCACAGTCAAAGAAGATCAAAAGCACAATCTACAGAGTTCAAAGTAAAAGATTCCTCTGAGCAGTGGAACAAGGCTTTGTATTGCTACAAAAGTCCTTACTTAACGCCCCTTTAGGGGGTTCACTGTGAATACATAAGTTGGAGACAAAGTTGTCACATGTACTAACAAAGACAGAACTCTAAATTTATGGTGTCTAAAGCACTTAGAAAATGATAAAAAATGTTTATTTTATACATGGCTTTTTTATTATAGCTTCACAAATTATTTGCCATTGTCACTGTCACATGAAAAGAAACTTCTATCCTAACACAGTCTTCACTAACTGAACACCGAGGCTCTTCTCAAATCATCAGCCCAGATCTGGGAGGAGGAGGCTGAGGCGGGCTGTGCCCCTCTGGAGACTGCTATGGTGACCGGAGAGACATCACAGGAAGGCAGGCTGCACCCCTCAAGCTTTTTCTCAGGGGAGTCTTCAACTGGAAGCTAATGCCCTTTTCTGCCACCCGTGATTAATTCCCTCCACTTACTTCCGGAAGCTAACTACCACAAATTTGCCAGTTTCAACACCATGCAATCTCATTTTCAGGCTGTAGCCACCTACAGAGTAACATTCTATTTCCAGTAGGATAATTTGCCAGACTGACTTCTCCAACAGTTCCCAAGTGAGGCTTTGAAATAAGACAGAGACCAAGGTCAGCTTAATTATTGCCTATTTATTATGAAAGGAACAGAAACAAAGCCACTTAGTAAACCTCTGGGCCTCTGGTATGTGAGGCTAACAAAATCCAGTGAGTCACTCATCAGCCGCTCAAGTCACCCCCATCAATGTGGGCTCGTTGGATTTTCTGGCTCTGTGATGCATCCCCATCCACACTGCTGCCCACCGACCGAAGGCATTCCTCGCTATAGCAATCATCCTCTGATGCTACTATGGCATCTTGAAATCTGGTTTCTGAAGGGTGTGGAGGAAAGAAACCAGAACTACACCTTACCCTACACTAACAAGGTTAATCTTCCATGAAGAATGGAACCATAACTCAACCCTGAATGGTAGAGTTAAAACAAAAGATACACACCAACAGGAAAAAATCATGCCACACAAAACAAAACAATACAAAACAAAACAAAACAAAACAAAACAAAACAAAACAAAAAGGGAACCACTGAACTTCAATTTCCCTCCATACACTCAGAAAGTAACTTGTAACTTTGATCTTAGAGAAACAGGATGGCAGGCAATTCCATCACTCCTGGCTGGCCACTGGCGAACATCAGCGGGGCCCTGGAACTCTTCTTCTCACTAATTTCACCCCAGACAAGAAGTCTGCTACTTCAGAATCATCACATCTCTGTCCAAGAGGTAAAACCATACAAGAGGTCTTCTTGTTTTGTTCTGAAGTACTCAATAAGAATGTGCTGGGAACACACTGTGGTGATCAAGCACTGCCTCGTATGTGCAAAGTCCTGGGCTCACTCTCTAGCACAAAAGGGAAAGAGGAAGGACCTGTTTTCCCGCATGATACTGACATTCGGAGAAAATGAAATAAGAAAACACACACAGCAAGAGTCCTAACAATGGATATTCTAGGGAAAGTTGGATGAGGATTCTTTTTTCTAAGATAAAAAACTGTAAACTATCTACTTGCTTTTCAGCTTCATTACAGCTCTCAATAATCAAGAGATTAAATAAAAAATTTTAAGTGAAATCAGACATGAGTTCAAATGTCATATGGTCTCTTTTATATAAGAAACCCAAAGCATAAATAATTCAGAGCCAAATATAAGACAGATAATAGGATACAGGGAGATCTTTCGCAAGTGGGAAGGGAACTGACAGAGTAGGGAAAGGGGAAAGTAAGTTAACGAATATGTGTATGTATATACACCGACTCATGAAAGAGGTCACCATTATGTACTTTAAACATGTACTAATGAAAAGAAACTTTAAAAAAAAAATCCTAAATTTCCTATAAAGAGTTTCCCTTCAAAAGCTTTCAGGGCTAGAGATTTAGCTCAACGGTTCTGGTGCCTGCCTCACAAGGTCCTGAGTTCAATCCTGGTAACCACATATAATACGGGGCGTGGTGACTCACGCCCACCAGCAATCAGTACCACATACCACAGTGCGGGGTGTGGTGGTTCACACCTGTAATCCCAGCACTCAGGAGGCAGAGGCAGGAGGATTACTGAGTTCGAGGCTTGCCTTGACTACATAGTGAGCTAAGGGCCAGCCTGAACTACAAAGCGAGACCCTGTCTCCAAACAAAACAAAAACAAAAACAAAAACAACTTCTTTTAATTGAACGAAATCTGTCTAGAATGCACCAAGTATTTCCTCCAAGGCTGTCTTGAGCTGCCATGTATAGTAACAGGAGTTATAACTAAACTTTTACTCACTAAAATTACCTATGCTAGTGAATAAAACCATTAGGAGCAAAGATTCTGAAAATATAGAAGAATTTGACTTCAACCTTCACTTGTGATTATACTCTGGACAACCTATAAACAAATTTCCATTGGCAAGAGATTCTAGGGACTACCTCAAAATGAATTAGAGCACCATATTCTATACAAAATTATGTAAAAACATGTCTAAGCTTTTTCTCACAATTCTCCAATATTTCTTCCAGCTTGAGGAATTAAAAATATAAATAACCTGAATATACAGGAACTTGGAATTCTCGCCCAGTCTGAGTTGAGAAAACCTGAGATAGAAGCTGGGGAGACAGAGGCAGTTTGACTTATGTGGTGGCACAGAATACCAAAACAGGAAGTTGTGGCACATAGTGAGGCCTAGAGATCTGCGGAGAGGGCTCCTCAAATTGCTGGCCAAGTACTGATCTTTGCTTATATGGAAACAATTTTCAGAAAGCAACACAGCAAACAACTCCTAGAGTTCACACAGGTCTGGAAATGGTTTTCATGGCCATTTGCCAGAGAGAAGAAATCTTTAATACTTCAGCCCTGGACAGCTTACTCTGAGTTTATCACGGTAGTGCAGGTAAAGTAGCTCAAGTCTGAAGATTGCTCTGAACCCATTCTGTTAAAGCTTAAATGCAAGTCTGGAAAGAATCAAATTGCAACTTAGCCACATGGGAGAATACAGCTCAAAGTCCAAAATCCAGCATTCAGTAATGGAAATATTATGAATAATTTTAAGTTGAAAAATTCAACAGTACAGATGAACTAGGCAAATCTTTTGGAAGACATAAACTATTGAAGCCCATTCAAGATCAAACAGATTACCTGAATATTCCCGTTATCTATTAAATTAAATTTTAGGAAAAAAATATTTTGACAAAACCCCAGGCTCAGATGGCTTCTCTGGTAAACTCTAAATGCTTAATGAAGGATGATCAACTCTATCCTCTACTATTCTATACTAAGTACTCTACATTTAGTTCTCAGGGAAAACTAAAGAAAAAGAAATATTTCCCAATTCTTTCTATGATTCCACCATTTCTCAAAACTCGGTGACATTGCAAGAAAAAAAAATTAAGGCCAAATCCTTCCTAAGCACAGCCATATCATCCACATACAGACAGTCTGTTATGTCATTTTAGAGTTTCAGAATCTCCCTCATGTAACTCGCAGCCTAGGTCAAGCCATGCTTAAGGGGGCTGGTATACGCACACTGAATTTACTTTGCCCTGAGCTATTTTCCCAGGTCTTAGAGAAAGAAAGCGAGAAAGGGGGTGGGGGAAGGGAGAGGGACAGAAAGAGTGCATCAAGGTTTTGCTAAATCACTAAGGTGTCCAGGTGAGCTGGAACTTACACTCCTTCTGTCTCGTGTCCCCAGTACTGTGATTGTAAGTGTGCACCCCGTGCCCGCCTTCTACACGATTCTTCCACTGACACCTGGGAGCAGTAAATGACATTTTGCCAACTGCGATGGGAATGTGAGGCATCTATATCAACGTCTATAAAGCACTTTCAGATATGCGTCTCGCCTGCAGAGTAGCTCCCATTTTCTCACAGGTTTTCAGATGCATGACCTCACTCAAACATCTGGTATAATTCAACTTCTGAATTGTGATTCATTAGAATACTAAACTCTTAGGTAGAACTCCTAATCATGCTTTAGGGTTCTACTTTTGTAGGCAGAAAATTTTCATTATTGAACTGCAAATACACTTATGAAAACCTATTTTATATTTTAGCATCTTGGGGAATTAATGGCACACCATTTTCAATACTTATATGAAGCATTTCAAAATATGTACATGGTTTGAAACTTTTCTCCATATGAACCTCATCAATGATATTGTTATTTTTTCCTTTGAGGAAATGTTCTCTTATATAATTATGTTAGTAATCTTCAAAACTCTATACTTTAGAGAATTTAAACAACAAAATTTATATTTTCAGTAGCAAAATTAAATTCAAACACATTTTACCCTGTTTGTTCTATAGTTTTGGGAGATGGAGTCTCACTTTGTAGCCCAGGCTGGCCCTGAACTCACTATGTAGCCCAGGCCAGCCTCGAACTTTGGCACTTCTCCTGCCTCTTGTGGTGTTATGCTCATATGTCAGTCTTGAAGATACCTATATGGGTTGGGATTTTTTTGTTTTGTTTTGTTTTGTTTTGGGGGTACCTGGGATTGAACTCGGGCCTTTGTGCATCCAAGGTTGGTGCGGTACCACTTGAGCTAAATCCCTAGCTCCCTATAAGGATTTTTAAATGCCATTTAGTTTTTTTTTTTTTTATGACTTATAACTCCTCAAGCTGCAAAAGGTTTAAAATCACGATGCCAACTTCCAAAGTAGCTGTAATCATATCCTTGGGAAGAAAAGTACATATATGTTCATATTTGATTGAGTAAAACTTATAAATTAGGAAGAGGTAAATATCTGTATTTTTTTTCTTTTCCACTAGCCTTTGATCCCAATATAAGATATACACTGCACCATATGCAGAAAGTTTTTCATGCAATAATACAGAACAAGTATGTGGTTAGATACAACAGAAAACAGAAAAGAGGAGAGTTGAGGAAATAGGAACTACAACTCACAAATCTCCAGGGAGGTCAAGGTAATAGCAGAGAAAAAGGCTGGCACAGCCACATTAAAGTTTTACTTAGAAACAATCCAAATCTTTTCATTTTCTTGGCTAATCTGAAAGAAAATATGATATCCATAATCATCTAATTCCTAGGTCACAGGACCAAGCGTAACAACTCAGGAGGTCAGGGGACCAGGTCAGCACCAGACCACTTCCTCAGGGACAGTGGGTCACCAGAGTACGCAGTGTCACAGTGCGGCTGATAAATCAGGAAGGAAAAAACACAGTGAGGGATGCAGGCGAACTGCCCGTGGATCGCGCCTGTGTCTTGGGCAACCCCATCGCAGCAGAGGGAACACGTCCATAGTGTCCTTTCCACAGTCTCACAGAATAGTCATGCTTCAAGGAAGGAAGAAATCCTTCTCTTCCGGGGGCTGGAGACAAACCCCAAACTAAGGCATTTCAAAAAACACTTTCCTTTCTTGCAGTTGAGAAATTACTGATAAATTCTACTATTGTATTCTATTGGTAAGTTAAAAAGCCCAATCTTTACTTGGGGTCTTCTGAAAATTTAAAGAAAAAAAATTTGGATTTTTTCCTAGTCTTGAATAGCCCCCAAATGGGTAATTTTCAAGGCCAACCTTAGGGCTGAATACATGAGTTACGAGAAATTACATTTTACTCACAAGCCAGACTTGAGAGGCACCCGATGAGCACGTTTCCTTTAGTTCTCATGGGTCAGCAGGTTGCACTTGACTTACTGAAGTTTCAAATGCAGATGACGTTCTCTCACGTGGCACAGATCATAAAGAATACAAACTGTAACACTGTTGAAATTTATGGCAAGAGCCAAGAAGACTGTCGGTCAGCGGTGGTGAACCTACGGCACGCGTGTTGGGCTCCGGGGACACCTGAAAGCTCTACATGGTTCACCATCAGTGCTCTAGGTACTAAGGAAGAATTCAAGGCAGGGAGAAATACAGACTCTTGTTGGTCTACAAGCAGTTTACTGCCCATCTGGAAAGATATGACAAGGACAACGTCATCACTCCATAAAGAGACACAAAGAGGAGTCACTCCTGCGACACGTCTGGTCAGGATCCATCACTAGGGAATGAAATTTAGTAGACTGCTAACCAGCCTACCCAGGGCCTCAAACAATATTTCACAACCTTTCCCATTCTCTAGGAAACTTAAAATGTATTTAAAAAGCTACTCAAGAGCAAATAGATTACACATAAAAGTCAATAATTAAGGTTTATGTCTACAATATACTGAGAAATGTCCTGAAAACTTACTGTCAGAAACAGTGGGCCTAAAAAGACAGGGCACAGGAAATGTAGAGGTGGACTTGGTAAGACGGGAAGGGGACAGGGCACGGAGGGAGACAGGAAGTGGAGAAAGGAAGGGAAGTAAAAATGATTAGGGCAGGGCCAGAGATATAGCTCAGTGGTTCCCGTGCCTGCCTCACAAGTGCAAGGTCCTGAGTTCAATTCCAGTAACCACATAGAATGCTGGGAGTGGTGACTCACACCCATCAGCCATCACATACCACATACCACATATACCACGGTGCTGGGAGTGGTGGCTCACGCCTGTCATCCTAGCACTCGGGAGGCAGAGACAGGAGGGTTGCTGAGTTCAAGGCTTGTCTGGGCTACATAGTGAGCTGAGGGCCAGCCTGAACTACAAAGCGAGACCCTGTCTCAAAAAAAAAAAAAAAAAAGATTAGGGCAAATATAAATAAATAAATAAATAAATACATACATAAATATTTATGTATGTATGTATTTATTTATATATGGCCATTCCAGAAGATGAATATAGTTACTATGTACTATAAACATATACTAATAAAACAGGAACATGGGCCTTATTAAAAATATATATAAGGCAGTTATTAAAGGAATTTTCTTTACACATTAGATAAACTTAATTAGCTTTCCCTGCTAGGTTTTACTCTACAACTGAAATTCATGCAAATTTCTTTAGGCATCTATAAAAGTAAATAATTTATTAAGTTGTAAAATATTAGCTCAATCTCCTTTTTGTACAGATTCAAAATGCATGTGTGTTCAAAAATGAATGAGGTTTAAAAAGTTTTTGTTTTTAAAAGACTAAATTAGAATTTATTATAAATGCTAAACGACACTTGACATTTCCTAAAAATGGGCCCTTAATTTGATTTCCTTAAATATTTTTAACATCATCTTTGAGAACTTTAGGTTTATTTGAATAATTTTAGGTAATTTGAGTTCCTCAACTGACATCTCAGAAATGGCCCCATTGCAGCTGACCTTTGTTTTATGGTGACACTCAGCTATGCAAAAAACTAACTTCACTCCTATATTTAGATAGGTTTAGTTAAGTATAGAATTCTATTTTCTTTGGAAAAAGACATAGAGCATTTTTGATGTGGTAAAATATATGCAACCACACAAAATTCCACTCTTTTGGTTCACATATGTCATTAATTTTACCTCTGAGTTTTTCATGATACCATATTATTTTGCTCTACAATGAGACCTATAAAAAATTAAAATTAAAAACTTTCCAGATGTATTAAAGGCCCTATCTACCAGTCACTCTTCAGGAGATGTTTAGTTTTTTTATTTCCTTTTTTTTTTTTTTTTTTGAGACAGGGTCTCACTTTGTAGTTCAGGCTGGCCCTGAGCTCACTATGGAGCCCAGGCAAGCGCCGCGAACTCAGCAATCCTCCTGTCTCTGCCTCCTGAGTGCTGGGATTACAGGCGTGAGCCACCACGCCCAGCACTGTGGTATGTGGTACTGATTGCTGGTGGGCGTGAGTCACGACACCCAGCATTCTTTGTGGTTACCAGGATAGAACTCAGGACCTTGTGCTTGCGAGGCAGGTGCTGGAACCACTGAGCTAAATCTCCAGCCCTTATTTCCTATTTTTGAAAGTCATAATAAAAGTTCTTACTGCAAGCACTTTTGAAATACTGTAATATCTAATAGTTTCATAAAATAAAAGCTGTTTTCCAAGTCAGGTACATCTGAAATTTCTAGCACAATTTCTCTTTTGTCTTTTACATACTTGTCAAGACAGAGTTCAACAAGTGCCAAACAATAAATTCTAGCACTATTATTTTATCATTAATGCCATGACTGTGGTCAATAGCAAGTTTTTTTCTCATTTTTGAATATGCATATCCTCTGAAAGAAAATTTTAATTACCATTTTCTTAGCTATTACTTCATTTATTTTATTTCAAAGATTAAAATGTTTTTTTCTTTTTTTGAGACAGGGTCTCACTTTGTAGTTCTGGTTGGCCCTGAGCTCACTATGTAGCCCAGGCAATCCTGGAACTCAGAAATCCTCCTGCCTCTGCCTCCTGAGTGCTGGGATTACAGACATGAGCCACCACGCCCAGCACTGTGGTATGTGGTACTGATTGCTGGTGGGCATGGGTCACCATGCCCAGTATTGTTGTATGTGGTTACAGGATCTAACCAGGGCCCTTGTGCTTGCTAGACAGGCGTTGGAACCACTGAGCTAAATCTCCGGCCCTCAAAGATTAAATTTAAATTCTGAATATTTTATAAACTGCTACAGAACACATAAGGAAGTTAAGGAGTTCAGAATTTAGTCCTGTTACATCCTCACTCCAACCCCCAATCAAGCCAGTATACCTTGTTAACAGGTCTTACAGCATTCATACTTCTTAGCAAGAAGTACTACTTAATTATCAAAATTAAACCATTATAGTTCTCCATTACTTAAAATCTATCATACCAGCTAAAAGATGAAAGCTTCAGAAGGATGAACCATAGCATACACGTTATTTGCCAAAAACATAAAAAAAAATCAGACATTGAAAAATGGTACATGGTAACAGCAGCACTGAGGAGGCTAAGGTAAAAGGATCATGAGTTCAAGGCCAGCCTGGACTACACAGCAAGACTCTGATGCAAAAACAAAACAAAACAGTGCTCGCTTCGGCAGCACATATACTAAAAACAAAACAAAACAAAAACCCCTAGTGTCATTATAAAGATGCATATCCAAAACAATAAAGTAATAAGCAGTAATACCAGGAAACTTCAGCCATCTACATAAGAAAACAAGGACTTGGTAACAAATGAAGCACTTACTGAATTAATACTCAGTATGTAAGTGCCACTATGAAAAGATACACATAATACATTAGAGCACTATTTAAGGAAGGAGATTCTGATGTATCTAGTTCTTGTACAATATCATTATAATCACAGGTTACCACCAATTGGGTGCTATATCTAAAAAAATAGTTAATGTAGTAAATATAGAATGTGCTAGGCACTGGTGAATTATATGGTAAGGAAGTTACAATACACTTGAGCTAGAGAAAATATATAAAGAGCTGAGTGTGCAAAGCACTGTATGCTGGTTTTCAATAATATGATACAGCAACAGACTGCCTGGGTTCACAGGAAGTAGAAACAAGACATGGCCCAAGTGCACATACATTAGGACGATGGGGAGAACAGTTTTAAGGAACTCTGAGATGATACAGTATCTACAGCTCAACAGAGTGAAGCCCGCAGGATGGAAAGCACCAATAGCCACTTAGTGTTGGCATCTTGGGAAAGATGGTCTCGCTGGGGCCTTGGGGCACACAGAACACATGTTATACAAAGGGGAAGTTGCTGTACTGCCCTACCACATCATTGCCAAGCCTTCAGCATTTTTAGAAGAAGGTATAAAACCCAACGTTTAGAATGACAAATTTCTTGATTCTTAAGTGTTGGTAAATGAATATTTTGAACCCTGTGTTAAAAACAAAAACATGTCTGCAGCCAATTTTACTGGTGGGCTCAGACTTGCGACACTGGTTTGGCATGGTGAGAGGTCTGGACTTGATCCCACAGTCACGACTTAAGAGAATCAACCTTTACTTCAAAATTTGTTTAATTTTAAACCTCTACATACCCACGTGAAACACTCATTGCCAAATTATTTCACGTTGGCTGTGTGTGAGCATTACTGTTATGAGCCAATTACATCCCCTTAACTAACTGTAGAGTGACTTACAGGTTTCAGCTGAAAAAACATTCAATCTGATACCAAGAAAACAGTGTTGACAGAGCAGCGCCTAAGAAAACGCTGACACTCTATGTCTGTGCCACAAGCCGCTAGAAACACACATATAATCAGTGGACTCCACTTAAAAAACTTGTGCCCCAACCCATTGCAAAGGCAAGAAGGCTTGCCCTTTCCACCACATTCCCATAATCAGCGACTGTCTAAAGACTACTACATTTTATTATCAAACAACACTCAAACATGGGTAACCAAGTTTTAACCCTACCAATCACTCTAAGCTTTTAACTCTCCAAAAACAATACTTAGGTATTCATGCCCAAAGTGCTAAGTGTTTTAATAAACTTAAAGAGATAATTAGTATTAGAGACTTGTTGATTCATTTTGATAACAGTATTCCAGAAAGTGAGAACTGTAATTCAAAGATAATTCTTAGAAGAGGAAAATTATTGATACATAATTATGATATAAAAAAAGAACTATGGAAATTGCTTAATCATATTCTTTGAAATACTACTGACACCAAACATGGTGGGGTGTGCCTGTAATCCCTGTACTCAGGAGACTGAAGCAGGAGGATTGCTCCAAGTTCGAGGCTACCCTAGGATATATAGTGAGTTCAAGGCCAGCCTGAACTAATAGCCAGACCTTGTCTCAAAAAAAAAATTGTGATATCATCAACAAAGTATAAAAGAATATGAAGGAAATGATTTATTACTGAATTTGCTGTGGCTCTTGGGACCTCCCTCCTCAAGCCACCCTCCCCAGGCTGCAGGCCTGAGTCCTGCACAACAGTTACCACTGGGAACATGGAGGCAACTCAAGAACAGGTCGTGGTGTTCATATCAAAGAATTATATAAATTGAGTTTTAAAAAAAGTTTCTAGAAACAAAAACAAACTTTTAACACAAAGCGTGAGCAATGTTGGGATACACGGAATGCAATAAAGAATGTTAAAGCTACATTAGAATAGTTTTTCTAGCCAAATGTGAGGGCATATACCTGTGAGCTCAGAACTCTGGGAGCCTGACACAGGAAGATCACGAGTTTGAGTCCAGCCTAGTGGACTTATCTCAACATTTAAAAATTAAACAATGAATTTTAAAAAATTTCAAAATAGACTACCATCTGCACCCCAGAATCTTAACAATACGGGCTGTCAAGAGTCTGAAGAGCCTCAGGGAGGCCAGCACCCCCATTTCTAAAGTCTCACCCCACAACCTACCAAACATGGTTAAGCGCCCTCACATCCATATGAAATACTTCAAGAACTTGCATTGCAAATAGTGGCCATCTTTTATAAGCTTTTCGCTCTCTTTTGAACCCACTCTAAGTAGGCCTCTGCCACACCCTCCCACCAGCACAGCTCTCCTCAGGGCCTGGAAGGACCTCCGAGCGGCTAAAGCCAACAAGCAACTCCCAGTCCTCACCACACTTGAACTTCAGCCACATGTGACATCACTGACTTGCGGTCTCCTCCTCCAAACTTTTCCTTTACTTAACTTCAGGGACATTGACTGCCTTCCTATCCTCTGGTTGCTTTTACACTCCATTCTCAATGGAGCATCCCAGGTTTAACTTAGTGTATTATCAAACTAGGAAAAAAATTCATAGTTCATCTGACCATCCTGTGGGTCAATAAACAATATACTCTAATAACAACGCTGAATTCAAGGAATACAGATAATTGGCTTGGGTTGGCTATGTTGAAAATATGTCTACAATTCCTTTGACTTCAAATATTTTTTTGTATTGCTGGTGGGTTTTCTTCTGTCCCCTAGGCATGGTAAACACTGCTGTGCCCCAAAGGCTTGGTTCATAGGCCTCCTGTTCTCTCCATCTTCCTCAACTTACCTCACTTGAAGTCTGAGGGCAATTCTAAATCTGCATCCCCAACCTGAACCTCTTCCCTGGATTTCAGTCTCCTTCAGCCAGCAACCGAAGCTTCTCCACTTGGAGGCCAACAAACATTTTCCAAACAGCTCCCGGTAATCCTTCCCATCTCAATTACGGCAACTCCCTAATGAACTAAAAAACTCTTCGGTGTATTCTGATACTCTGACCTTCCTCCTACTTCTTAAACAGTTGATCAGGAAATACCACTGGGTCTCACATTCTCAGCTCTTTCTCATCATCTCCCCCACCGCTAGTGGCTTCTTTCAAGTAGATTACTGACAACAGATGCTAACTGGTATCTGGTCTTGATCCCCTCCTCTATTTTTCTGCTGCCAACACAAGAGTCTATCAAAATGCAAGCCGTATCCCCTCACTTCTCTGTGGAATACCCGCCCACACCTCCCCATCTCCCGCAGGGTGAAAGCCAACTCCTTCCGGTGGTCCGGCAGCCCCTATCTGATGCCATCTCTCAGTTTCTCTCACTTCATCTACTACTGATTTCTGTGCGCTCATGCTGTTGCTTCTGCAGCCTTCTCACACCAGGACACCTCTGCTGGACACTCCTAGCCAAGGAGCTTCATGGCTCACGTCCTCGGCCACGGCAACGCGAGCAGTTTTCTCTTCCACTCTGCCTTCCCACCATGCCTTTTCCGCCAAAAATCAACGTGTCCTTTGTATTATGTGGGTGTGGGATATTTTGTCTCAGCAAAAAGGAAGTGACTAAGACACTTTTTATGTTTGTCTTCTAACAGAAAGTGACATCCATGAAGGCAGCGCTTTCTAAAAATTTTATCCACGGCATACTTCTGGTGACTCGAACACAGTCTTGCATATGCTTGGCATGGATTATGCTGAGTGAAGAAATGAAAACGTTGAACAACCTCAACTGCATAGTTACCTCTCAATATCTGAGGTTTCTTCCAGACCCTGAACATTTCTATCACTCCTAGAAAAGCCCCTCGATTACATCTAATCTTGACTTCACACCCTACCACGAGCCTGAGAATCTCAGATGAGCTGGGGACACCCTACATCTGGCCATCATTGGTTTTGCTCCCTAAAACCAGTACTCAACTTGCCAGGAACGTCTAACACCCTGCCACACATGTGGATTTTGTCTTCTAACTAGACGTGGTCTACTTTGGCAGGAACTATACAGAGTATTCAGCAATAAAGACAAAAACCTGTTTTTTTTTTTTTTGAGACAGGGTCTCGCTTTGTAGTTCAGGCTGGCTCTGAGCTCACTATGTAGCCCAGGCAAGCCTGGAACTCAGCAATCCTCCTGCCTCTGCCTCCGGAGTGCTGGAATTACAGGCGTGAGCCACCACGCCCCGCACTGTGGTATGTGGTATTGATGGCTGGTGGCCGTGAGTCTCCACGCCCAGCATTGTATGTGGTTACCGGATGGAACTCAGGACCTAGCGCTTGCGAGGCAGGCGCCGGAACCACTGAGCTAAATCTCCAGTCCCAAAAATCTGGTTTTTATAAAGACAAAATACCTAGCTTTGTAAGGGGTTAAATTTACCAGGTTCATGATTTTAAACATGAAATGCAGGGTGGGGAGTAGTGTTAGCTGGGTAGGGTAGATCCCCTTTTAATGAACAGATCTGAGTGAGACAGCATGATGCATCTAGAGAATTTTCTGTGCCTCTCTTGGATGAGCTTGTAATTATGCTTTTAAGATGTGAATGTGTGTTATATTCCTTTTTCTTACATACTCCCATTGAAACTTTCATATTATTAACTTCTTTTGAATGAACGGTTTTAAAATATTACATTTTGATCTTCACAACAAAATCCTGACTGCATAAAGTGTGCCAAAGGAGGGGTACTAGAAGGAATAAACTCCCAAGAAACTCTACAAGATACACGAGCAGAAGACATAGCCCACTGGTGTTTTTTTCAATTCAGAAGCACTTTGAACAGCACTAGTCAACTGTGAAGATAATTTTTTAACTTGTAGATCTGCTTTTTGGCATCTAGAGAAAAACAATTATCTAGCAGGCAAAAGCTGAGGAACTGAGATGGCTAAAAATTAGAAAAAGAATTAGGAAAAATAACTTGATCATTTAGTGATCAAGGGGATAGGCCAGTTGCTCCTCATGCAGAAACACAGAATGCCCAGTATTTCTAAATGCAAAACACTGTACTCGGTTTTGTTGCTTTTTTAAAGCCACCAGAAAACAAAACATGGGGCTGGAGGTGTAAGCTTAGTGTAGAATCCTTGCCTACCATGTGCAAGGGCCCTGAGTTTGATGCCCAGCACTGCCAAAAAACAAAAACTGAGAATATAACAGAAACCCATGGATTGCTTATAAACAAAGGCTCAGAAACCTCAAAGAAAACTATTAATCTCTTTATCCAGTTTCTCTCTAAACACAAAACATTACTTGACAATTTATTGTATGTCAAAGACCAGGCCAGTTGTTTTACATGCATCATTTTATTTCATCAAAAAGACCCTGTGAGATAATCGTTATTACCATGGCTTTACAGATGCAGACACGGAGATCAAGGGGTAACATAACCTCCCCAGGTCACACCCTGGAGAACAGCTGGATTCGGCCCCCAGAGAGCTGGTTCAGTTTTACCACTTTACTTTCCTGACTCTCTAGTACACAGTCTTCAAAATATAATACTCTTTCACTGAGCAACTTGTCAAGAATTGTGGACTGATGCTCAGCATATTTTTAAAATTTAACTTACGGATACTAAATGTTTGCTGTTGTAAGCAGTATCTCATTCAAGCAGGACATGCTATTATACATTTTTTGTGATTTTTTTTTTTTAACCTAAATGAGTATAAGTTGAACACAGGCTTTCCTTGAACCATGAAAACATCCTTTATTCTTTAGGGAAACATGAAATAAAATACTGGAATGAACAGTAACCCTTTGCAAGCACTTTGCTCTCTATTAGATCTCTCAGTGAAATCATAATACTGTGTTTCACCGTAAATGCTTCCTGGGGACGGTCACAGACTTCAGCATCAGAATTTCCCTGCTGCCTTGGTAAAGACTGGATGTTTCCAGAGATAGTTAAGAAAAGAAACCTTGATGGGGGAAAGTGAGGAGGCAGAGGGAGAGAAAAACTAAAGAAAGGAAGCATTAATGCAGGAGAAGCCCCCAAAATGAACATTTTACAGCATTTGGTTAAGAATGAACTGTGTGGAAATCTTTATACAGCATTCATTTGAAATTAGGGCCCATGCTGGATCATTTACACATCAGAGAGGAATGGACAAGGTCCTCAGGACATCAGCTCTTAGTACTTACAACTCAAGGTCTCATTTAAGAGAGGGGAGAGGGGGGAAAGGGAGGGAGAGAGGGAGAGAGAAAGAGAGAGAGAGAGAGAGAGAGAGAGAGAGAGAGAGAGAGAGAGGGAGAGGGAGAGGGAGAGGGAGGATGAAAAAGCAAGTCTCAAAAACTTAGACTGAGGGCACAGGCAGAGCAGGCCAGTGGAAGTAAAAATTTGCCTCCTCTGACTTTTCTGGCCAGGTCTGCTTCTGACTTAACCGAGCCACAGGACACCTGATATGAACCCGAAAAAGGCATCTGGGCTCCAGGTCAGTGGACTCCCTGCTCAAGCTTCGGCCTTGTGCTCCCCACCTCACAGGGCAAAGCCTGCACATCTCCGGGTAGGAAGCCCAGGCCTTACTCCTCTCTCCAGGATGGATGGACTGGACTGGCGGCAGGAGCATCACCCTCCCAGTGGCACCGTCATTAGCTGTGCAACTCAGTGTGTGACACACAGCTTCCCAGGGCCTCCATCTCTACATAATGACGGGCCTCACTGAGATGTCAGGCAAGGCCTCTTCCTGCCCTCAGTGCTCAGCTCAAAGTCAACATCTACCTGCCATATTCCAAAGTATCCTTAAAACACTAGGATTCTGTGGACTGATGAAGGCCTTAGTGTTTACACTGTGATATTCCTTTTCTTTTATCATTTCATTTCTCAAGTTTTTAATAAAAATCTTAAGCCTATACTTTCCTTCAACCCCTAAGTACTCAGTTTTCTTTAGTTATCAGAAAGTTATCAGCTATATAGTTAGCCCTAGGCTGGCAAAATGCCCCATTGACAGAATGGATAAACTGAGTATATTCATTCATAAAAGTTAAAAAAAAAAAAAAGAGAGAGAGAGAACTACTTCATCAATGTGGACTTACTAGATGATATTATGTTCCACTAAAGAGAAACCAAAAAATAAAGCCAAAGAACAGCCTTACATTTGACTGCATTTAAGCACAGTCCAAAACCAGACTAAAATTTAGCTACAATGTTAGAAATCAGGGGAGTGGTTACCTTGGGGCTGGAATTACGACTGTAAGGATAAGTTTCCAGGGGCTAGTAATGTTGTTTCTTGATTTGAATGCGCCCTACGTGCCTGTGATTGCTCCACATTGTATTATACTGTGTTAATTCAGTAACAGGTTCAAAGAAAAAGCACTAAGGACCAGAAAGAAAAAAGTTCTACTGAAACTGTATAGCACAAGTGCTGTTACCTGTTGGGAGAAAATTAATTTCATTTAATGTGACCAGAGAGAGAACCACCTGAAAAGCTCAATGAGAAACTTTCATTTCTTAAGATCTGCTTCTGAAGTTTGTTCTATTTTTATAATTTCCTTTCTCACATGAAACTATGGCTCTATATTAAAATGCTGCTTTAAATAAAATATTAAAATGTTGTTGGAAAACATCTGAGGGCAGCTCAGTATGATTCACTTGGAATATGAAGTTTCTAAATAGATACATCTGGTCAGCATCAACCCATTAATGCAAAGAGCTAGGTAATGACCAAATCTCTGCCTAGTTCCCTGTGGTATGGATTGAGTTCTGCTGGGAAAAGCCACACAGGTGGAGAAAGAAAATTGTGCTACGGATAACTCCAAGGATACACCAAAAAAACAAAAACAAAAACAAAAACAAAAGAACCACTGTCGTTTTCTCAGGAGAAAATATGCTCAAACAAATTCACAGAGGAGCACATTTTTGTCTGCCTGAAGTAATATAACTGGTTGGTGATTCGGTGATTTCTTTCCCCTTTTCAGTGTTCTATGATCCCTCTTTGATCAATATGGTGGACTGCAAGATTGGTCCTCCTTATATTTATAAAAAGTGATAGAATACAAACTTGTGAATATAGCATGCAAACTTGCATCAGTAGTAAGACAATCAGAAGCACAGATTGCTTGATTTTACCCAAAACTTCATAGTAACTTCAGTCATTACGGCTATAGGGTCCCTTCAGTCCTACAGCCTAGCAGACAGGCATTAGTAGATTTCCCAAATGTGGGGGGAATAATTAAATACCACATCTGTAGAATCATTAGGGCTTAGACAAAATACATTTCTTGACTTTGAAATGAGAAGTAGCTTTTAGAGAGGGTGAGGAGCAGTAATATATTCAGCCCCTATACATTATTTGACATCAAACTGGTGATTCCACTGTAAGGCAAAGTTTCTAGGATAAATATCAATTAGTAGCTCATTCCCATGCTGTCTACAGACATTAAGGGTTCCTCAATCCTAATCGTTTAATCCTTCTCCCTCAACTAAAAAAGGTCTTATTCTTTAATTTCTACTTAATTGAAACTTCTCCCTACTTTAGCCTTGTTTTAAATTTTTCCTTGCAATCCAGTGCCCAGTATTCCACTTCCACCTTTCTCTCAAATTATCCCTTTGTCTTTACTTATTTTTATTGGCCCCCACAGCTTCTCCAGTATAATGTGAAATTCAAAAGGGCCCTCTCAACTACCTTCCACATCAAAATTTAACCACAGAAACCAATAATACCATTTCTCCTGCTTGAGGTTAGGAAAGATACATTATATCTAAAATTTCACTATTTATAAAATTCCTTCATTAAATCTTTCCCATTCCCCATTTTATATAAAATCATAATGTAGCAAACTTCCACAATGTCAATTATACAATCATACAAAGACTTCCTAAAATATACAACTATAAGGGCCCAACAGATACTTTTTATAATTCTGGTCTTGGGAGTACAGGTTAGTTTTTGTCTTGTTCACTTGTTTGAACAAGAGGTAAATATGTTAGAGATTTCAGAATCATCATTTAAGGACCAACTGCTACACCTGAAACCACAAACTATTATAGCAGGATGTAAACACACCTAAAACTTTTTTCTCCTGTTAAAGAAGAACATTGGAATTGATAAATGTAGGTAAAGCCACTAACTTCGCCCATCAGGATACACAATTCTGTTTTCTCACTTAAACAAACAGGCTTCTTGGGCCAGAGATTTAACTCAGTGGTTCTGGTGCCTGCCTGGCAAGTGCAAGGTCTCTGGTTTGATTCGCCGGGCGAGGTGGCTCACACCTGCCATGCCAGCACTCGGGAGGCAGAGGCAGGAGGACTGTTGAGTTTGAGGCTTGCCTGGGCTACATAGTGAGCTCAGGGCCAGCCTACCAAGTGAGACCTGTCTCAAAAAGAGAGAGAAAGAGATAGAGAGAGAGAGAGAGAGAGAGAGAGAGAGAGAGAGAGAGAGAGAGAGAGAGAGAGAGAGAGAGAGAGAGAGAGAGAGAGAGAGAGAGAAATAAGGCTTCAAGTCCTAAACTGGAACGCTGATTAGGTTTTTATTAGTGAAAAGAAAAAAAAATCATATCATCTTTACAGACACACAGGAAGCTTTTTAACTTTAGATAATGTAAAGTATGATAAAATGACTCTGAAGAAAGCCCATAAAATTTGGTTCTCAACTCAGAAAACTACCTGAGTGGTAATTTGTGAATGCCATCTGGGACCCAGGCAGCCTCATCAACAAAAAGGAAAACTTGTTGAGATCATTTAAACCTAAATTCACATACATTTCTACATCTGGACTGAATTAATCTTTTCTTGGTACTGGCTTTCATGTAATAAAATAATTGTTTGCAGGTTTTTTTAAAAACCCAAAGTTTTAGAAACAAAAAAGTGTGCAGCATCCAAGTTGAAAACTACAAAGAATCCCATTATCAAAGTTAGTTGTGAGACAAGACTCATTTACACTAACTCCAAACCTGCCAGCTCAGTCAAAAACGGCTCTGCTTGAAACTTTCATTCCAAACTTCTGCCACAAAAGTCTACGCAGTCTATTATGTCATCAGTTCTGAAAGCCAAAAGCTTTATAAGCATAAACATAGCGGGGGTGTGGGGAGTGCTAGAAATTTAAAAAATCTTTACAACAACCCCAAATTCAGCAAGCCCAGTTGAATGAGTTTTTAAAGACCCTGTAGCTCAAAACTTAGCACAGTGGTATTTTGTTCTCAAAAGCAGTGCCTTTACCTGGGGGGTACCTTATTTTCAGGCATTTTCCTGTAAAGCCTGGCGCATTTCAAACCTGCAAGTTCAAATTGTGTACTTGAAGCTCTCATCTTAATTCCTCCAACCAGATCTCCAAAAAAGAAGGAACTGTAGATTTCCTGTCCCTTAAAATGTTTTGAGTACCACAAGAACTGCTGATTAGGACAGCTCATGAGTGTCAGATCCCAGAGATTCTTCAAGCAATTCAAGGGGGGAGATGAGTTCATATTACAGCCAGTCTGCTTTCTGGAGAGGATACCCTGCAGATAGCTTGATATGAGATATCCCCTGGGGGACCCTCTTCATCTAATAACCCTACCAAAGGTCTACTTCAATATGAAATATGAATCCAATATGTTTACAAACATACTGAAAAAAAGCATTCAGTCGTCTGACAGTTGAGGAGTCTTTTCATTTAACATAAAACTTTTATTTCCCACAACCACACTCAAGGTAAATGAAGCACTGTTAAGTTTTATACTACTGAAGACAACAGCGAAGGCATCTGTTTTCCTGTCTTTTTCTGGTCTCCTCCCCTCCCCCACTCTTCATCTTGCAGGCCATTTGTGGTCTTGGTTGTTACAACTATTTTCTACAGTACTCTCATATTCTCTAGATTCTGAAAAACTTACTCTTACACGTAGCTGGGCCTAAATGTGTGCACTGCTCTTAAGAAGGAAACCCAGAGTCACAAGCCTCTTTAATGACAGATGTATTATGGAAAAACTTTCCCCGCAAAGTTTTGATGCTGTGAAATGTCAACTCCCTGAAATCACAGAAAGGAAATGACTTACATTCTTGGAAAATGAAGCCACTAGCAGCTTTCTCCAACAGCATTTTCTAATCCCCAAACTACACCCTGTGGCAACAGGGAGTATTTCGTGCAAAAACTATATTTAAATAGATGCTCATAAAACCAATATACTAACATCACCGGGGCGTCGGGTTCTAGAGAGAAAGGAAGGGAATCCCGCACGGAAAATTCTACAAGAGATACTTTTCTTCCATATTCAGAAGTGCAGTAGAGTACAAGCTTGAAGTTAAAGCAACCTGAGAACACTTATTGAAGTTTTCCTTCCTTGCCATGGCAAAGTGCAATTCCTGAGAGAAATACCGACAAAACAGATTCGTTTGCTGGGAGGAAAAAACATTTATGTGTGCGTGTGTGCATACATATATACACACACACACACATATATACAAAAAGAACAGAAGAAGGTAAAAGAGCTAATGTTTCTTTGCACATTTGATACACAACTTAACTGCACGGCCTAGAAAAATCTGCCAGCTTTCAACTTTAAATTATGCTTTCTTGACAGCTTTCCATCTACTCACGCCTGTAAGAAAGCGCCTCACCATTAGGTCTCCCGTCCCGAGATCGAGGCTGCTTCGATCCCTGCGGACCTGCCCCGGGTGGCCCCTGAAGCAGGTACCCGATAGTGTCGGTTCCCAGGAGGGGAGCCCGATGGTCCCCGGCCTGGGCGCCGTCCGCTCCTCCGGAGACCCCAAGTCTGCAGGCCGCGCCCCCACTCGCGCGCCGAGGACCCCTGCTGGCGCGAACTCGCCCGGCGCCCTCGGGTACGCCGGACCGGGCACTTTCGGGGGCCGCGGAGCGGACGCTGGCCAGGTCCCTTCCGAAGCCGGCGGCGCGCACAACAGGCGGCAGGGCGCCGCGCCCGGGAGTGCGGGGCTCAGGTGCGGGTCCTGGGGACGGGGCGCGAAAGGCGGGCGCCCCGAGAGCGCGGCGGGGTCCGCAGCGCACCGGCCTCCCGCTCGCCGCACAGCCGCCGGGGGCCGGGTCTTCCGACCCGCGGGGACGACGGGCGCGCCCGGAGCCCGACGCCCGGGGCCCGGGGCCCGGGGCCGCGAGGAGAAGAAAGGCGCGGAGAGGCGAGCGCAGTCTCCGCCCGGATTCGGCACACTCCCTCCCGAAGCCCGTCCCGCGCGGCCCGGCCGACAGGGGGCACCGCGGGCAGCCGGGGCGCAGAGCCCCGCCGAGGAGGCCCCAGGCGCCGGATTCCCGCTCGTACCTCGAAAAATTGCCGAGCAATCCGCGTCCGACTCCACTCGGCCTGTCGATCTCCCTGCCGGAGCCGCGGTTGCCCTCTCCTCTCAGCCCCCGGCCGGGGAGCCAGACGAGCGCTCCCGCGCCCCGCCCCGCGCCCACGCCTCCCGGCCCGCCCCCCCGAGGCCCCGCCCCGGGACGCCCCCGAGTTCCGCCCCCTAGCGCCCCGCCCTTGCACCGTCCCTGAGCCCGCCCTCAGCCTGCAAGGATTGGCGACGGCCTTCAAACCGCGGAAGCCCAGCGTCCTGCCCAGCGCCCTCCTCCGCCCCCGGCCCGCACGTGGAGCTCCTGCCAGCCCCGCCTCGGACCCAACCAAGCGTCCCAGAGTGTGGGGAGGTGCAGCTTGCCAGGGGCCAGAGGACTCCGAAGAAGCCACTCCTCTCAGGTCGAAGGGGACGGATTCAGGCCTGTGATGCAAGTTGTGGTGTGAACCGAGCGATGCAGGCCTTTTCTCTAGCGACAGAGATTGGGCGAGGCGGGAAAGACACAGTCGGTTCCCCCCCTCTGGCCCAGTAGTCCCCCCCGCCGCGCGGCCCCCGCTTTCCTTTAAACTAGCCAAGCGGGCGGAGTCCAGACGCCAGGGGCTGGCTACCTGGGCTCAACCTGGACTTACTAATTCAGGAGCCACAGAGGGGAGGCCGGCGGCAAGGAGGCGGTCCCCCCGGGGGAGACTTCGTGACTCCACGTTTCCCGCCGTTCTCCTGTTCCACACCCACCCGCCTGCCCGCCTCCGGGGACGCGGCGCTTCTGCGGGCTGGGTGCGGGTGGAGGGGGCGTCGGGAGGAAGCAGAGTCTCCGCGGCTAACTGGCCCCTCCTGCGCTCCAGGTGGACGCAACCTCTGAACATCAGGCTTTGATGGTTGGATGAGGCGAGGGGAACCCGAGAAAGGACCTCACCAACGCCTGGATGACACTAATACGAGCCAGCCTTACTCGCCCCGTTTTTTTGATCCAAACATAAATATCTAATGCTGTTGCTGGTTGACAGTGTGGCTGTCTGAACGCCTCGTTTGCATACCGAGACAAATTCGGTTTTGTGTTTATTACACCTGAAGCTCATTTGAAATAGTTACTTCATTGACAGCCTTTACATTTTGGGAACCAAAACGTTAGAACTGAATATTAAGATACTAGGAACTGTGATTTTTTTCTTCTTACAATTGATCTTAATTTAAGAGCTTATTTCTCATAAAGGTGAGCAGTTTCTTGAGACATTACTCTTGGGACTTAAAGTCCTGATTCCATTTTGGAAAGAAGCGCGAGAAATGTGTTTTCACCTACTGCCTTTTATTTTGTTCTTGCTCATTACGTAGTTTAGACTGGTTTTGCACTGTGCTGCTCAGGCTGACCTGAACTCACGTGATCCTACTCCTTCAGCATCCTGAGTGCAGCCTTTTAAATTACTTGTACTTAGTACATTACATACTGCTTGATTACAATATAAGCATCTAAACGTGGAAGGTTACACTGTCTTCTCACTTTCATGTATATTCAGAATGAGTGCATATTGAATGCTGGTCGGTAAGGTCTTGAATTTGGAGTCTAATGAGATAATCTCATACTTCGAGGATACGTTACATGAGAAATATATTACTGTCTTGGAAAGCTGTCCCTTCATCCGATTTATTTTCAGGCTTCATGCATCAGAATTTAGCAGATTAAAAAAATCGTTCGCTGGGCACAGTGGCTCATGCCTGTAATCTCAGCACTCGAGGAAGAGGCAGGAGGATTGCCGAGTTCAAGGCTTGCCTGGGCTACACAGTGAATGCAGGGCCAGCCTGAAATACAAAGTGAGACCCTGTCTCAAAAAAACAAACAAAAAAACGTTGTTAGACCGTGAAGTATTGCCACAAAAATAAAATAATGCAATACAAAACAGTATTTGAAATAATTTTTTAAAATGTTTTTAAGGTTCAGTGTTGTCTAAAATTAAACTAGCAAAGTTTGCTTTCTGAATCATAATGATCATATTAATAGTGTCACAATAAGCATAAGACTTAAACCAGTGGACCTCTAATCCACGAAGATTACACAAAGCAAGGTCTTGTCTTAAAAAAAAAGGACTGGTATATTTTGCAAACTAAGTCCTTTATACTTAAGTAAGTTTTGTAAATTTTTAATGTAAGATTCTGGAAGTTTGGAAAGATAGAAAAGGAGATGAGAAAAGTTGCTTTATTCTTATTTATTTTGAAACAAGCTCTCTCTATGTAGTTCAGGCTGGCCTTGAACTCTGCAGCTCAGGCTGACTTCAAACTCATGGCACTCTTTCTGCCTCTTCTTCCCGAGTGCTGGGTTTATAGGTGAGTACCACCATGCCCGACCCTGTTTTGTTTTATTTATTTATTTATTTAATTGTTTTGTTTTGTTTTTTGAGACAGGATCTTGCTTTGTAGTTCGTGCTGGCTCTGAGCTCACTATGTAGCCCAGGCAAGCCTCGAACTCAGCAATCCTCCTGTCTCTGCCTCCTGAGTGCTGGGATTACAGGTGTGTGCCACCTCGCCTGGCATGTTTTATTTGTTTTTAAATGAGTTTATTGCTATATTTTAGGAATACATTATCACATTCATCATTGGGAATTTCTACCTGCTCATGATATATCTTGATCCCTATTTTTTTACTATTCCTCTGCTTTTCCTTCAGACCCTCACCTCCCCATATACATTAACTTAATTTCTGTTTTTTTCTTTTCTAACATCAAATTGTTCTTTCCCTTCTAATAGGTATTGTGGAATAGGAAGAAAAAAGGGACAGGAAACTGGGGGGGGCAAAGAAGTGAAAGGTTGTTTTAGATGTTTCTTATCAGAGGAAATGTCTTTTTGTGCTTAATCCAATAGTGCAATTGTATACCCATTTCTGAATTATATTTTGTGCTTTAGATGTCAGGATATAGTTTTATTTTCATTGGTACGATAAGTTTTCCTAAATATGAGCATTACCTACCACTGGTACATCATCCTAAAATTAGGGTGTTAAGAACTTTGTAATTTAAGACCTTAAGAACAACGTCTTAAATTATTGCTCCTTCCTAGATACTTTGTATTTTTGTCTTTCTTAGGGAGACGTTATTCTTTCCATGGATATATGGATTAATTGCATACAACAGACACAGGGATTAGACCCTGGGATTCAAGGTTAAAAATACTCCTGAATCTTCCAGGAGGTTGGGGAATAAGCACAAAAAATAAACAGCTGCAACATTTTCATTGCCTAGTATGGTAGAGATACGTAGGAGCAGAAAAGTCTGAGATGGTTAGGGGGTTACCCAGCATCCCCTGTGACAGGCAGTGGGAGGGATGAACATAAGTTTGCCTAGCAACGAGTTCCCTGAAGTGATTCTCAAATGTGTCCGCTGATGGGAGTCACCTGGGGACTTTGAACAACTACTGATGCCTGTGTCCCAGGCATGGGACTCAGTGGGTCTGGAACATAACATTCCAGTCTTAACTATCCCCAAGTTCTCTTAAGTGTGGACATATTTGGGATCCGGGATTAAAGTGTCTCAGGTAGAGGGTGCGGAATGAAGCATGGAGAAGCGTGGCTGGGAAGCAGGACGGCTGGTTTTCTAACCTTTGTAAAGAAAGAGGTTTAAGCATTGGTGGATGACATTTTTGCATTTTGATGTAAGGAAAACAGTTACATAGGGAACAATACATAGGAACTGTTATAATTTTTTTTTTTTTTTTCCCTGAGACAAGGTCTCACTTTGTAGCTCAGGCTGGTCCAGAACTCACTGCGTAGCCCAGGCAAACCTTGAATTTAGTAATCCTCCTTCCTCTGCTTCCAGGGTGCTGGGATTACAGGCATTGTCACCCCACCCCACCCCCACCCCTGGCATTAATTTACATTTCTTTACAAGTACTTTCCAGGCACCAGGATAATATATTGACGATTAAGATTAGCTCAGTATACAAGGAGGACAAGAAAAAAAATACCAACTTTATCTCACATAATTCAAGTTTTTTGGAGACTCAGAGTATGTTTTAATGCTAGGAAATAAGATCTATTCTAAGACAGAACTCAGCATTTGAAATACTGGCTTTTAAAGAATACTTTTCCAAAATTAAGTATCATTTATCATTTTGGCAGAAGGTCACAATAAAGAAATTAGGTTCATTTTTCTTTTTGGAAATTACTGAGATTCATTTGAGAAACAAAATAAAATGCATTTTAAACAAGCAAAATAAATTTAATTAAGTTCTACTCCACAGTTTTAAATGCCCATGTAGCTGATAAAAGACAAACTAATCACTCATTGCTCTAGTCCTGCTTTTCACTGCCTAATATTAAAAATGTCTTTTTATTTTTAGCTAGTATATTAATGTTTCTGTAAAATAAAAGCTCTCAAAGAGAATTTAGTGAACAAGTCTAGCAAAATGATCTTGAGTTATTTAAGCCCACCAACCTCTTAATGGTTAAGAGCACCTAACACAGATACAAATCCAGAGATGGTCTCCTCTTTATGGTGGTTTGATTATAAATTTTCTGACTTTACCATGGTATAAAAGTGATCCACATTCAGTAGCAACTACACTTTAGATTCCAAATTTTGATCTTTTCCTGGGCTGGGTGACAATGCCTAACATACCCTGTCTTGGTGCTGAGCAGTAAGGGTGAGCAACCAATACCCTGTAGTGGTGGTGGCGAACCTAATCTATGGCAAACATACCACAGCATCCAGAGCCATATCCGTGGGCATGGGAGCCAAGTGTAGGAGATGGTTTATCTCAACTAAAACCTCAGTATTCAGGTTAAATTGCAGTGTTGGCATTTTATGATAAATAAGTGGGTTTTAGGTTGCAGTTTGGGCAGTTGGTCTCTAAAATGTTTGCCATTAGTGCTCTATGTCATACTACATTCAATAACTTACATGAGATATTCAACACTTTAATGTAAAATGGGCTCCATGTTAGTGGTTTTGGCCAAGTAAAGGCTCAGGTAAATGTTCTGAGACCATTTAAAGTACATCAGGCTGAACTTTGGTGCTCAGCGTGTTAGATATATTAAATACACTTTTATGGTATTTCCAACTTAAAAAGGTCTTGTTGGATTATAACCCTGGTGGTAAGTGGAGGAATATTTGTGATTATTTTGCAGAAGTAGCACAGCACAGGTGCTAATATTATGCAGCAGTCTAACTCAAGAAGATTCACCTTTCCCCAATTTAGAGATGCAAAATTGAAAAAATTAAATTCTGTTCTCTTGTTCATCGAGTTTTGAGAATATACCTGAAAGTAAGATATTTTGACTGTCCAGGGACAAAGCTGGATTTTATACGGCACGTAAAAGTTACAGGACGCATATCTGAAGAGTTACTTTTGCTTCTATATGGTTTTAGTTTCACCATAACGCGTCATATTCTATCCAGTTCTTCAAGGGCTTAAATGCTTCTTGGAGACAAAAGACAGGTCTGATAAAGCTAGAAGAGCTGGCCCAGGCCTTCGTTCCAGCAAAGGTGTTGGATGCACAAGGCAGAGTAGGCCAACAGAGATGACTGCATTGGAGAATCAGAATTGGAAGGCACAGCGGGCCGAGGATACTGCTGCTAATTAAAGTACAGTCGAGCAGGTCCACGTGGCACTGGGAACACTGTTCTATGCATGAAGCTCTACATTATGCAGAAGACAGAGGCTGGGAGGACCGAAGAACAGAAAAACATCTAGCAGACGTGCAGGACAAAGGGTACATTTCCTATGCCTAAGGCTCGCTGACACATGCCATTTGTGTTTGTACAATGATCTGAAAGGCCCCGGAGTAGTCTTTCAGCTCTGATACTTTGATTTTTTTTTCTCGGAGAAGCTAAGAAAAGGATGTGCATCTGAGAGTCAGAAAGCAACTCCCTCTGTTCTAAGTGGAAGGGAGATGAGAGAAGGAAAGGAAGCAGGACGTGTGATCACGCGGGTTACTCTGAGATAAACTTAAGGTTTGCTTTCCTTGTTTTTGTCAGAGATGATCTTCTGGGAAGAGTTACTTTCAAACTCCAATGATAGCCTAGGAGAGCTGTGGAACACCAGAACCATCCTCTGTTTCTTGACATCTAACCCAGCCCTAGAGCAGTGGGCAAACTGATTCCTGATCCTCCAGTTCTTCAATGAAAAAGCGGTGGTAGTTAGACCAGGGAATTTGAAGTGGAAATCATAGATTGGGAGATTGTTTTTAAAAGGAAAAAAGCAAGCAAGCAAAAAGCAGTCCCTATGTTCAGTTTTATTAGGCATGGAAAGAAAAAGTACTAGGCAATAGCATTCTAAACTAGATCTAGCTTTGGAGGTGAGACTTTTTGGGGGGAAGAGGGAGGCACTTCTTGAATATGTTGTCTCTTAGGAACTTTATTATGTATTTGTGAGTCATATGTAATTAAGCCAAATGTTCTACATGACTTCCTGAGCAGAAAAAACAGAATTGACAGATGAGTGAATTTTCTGTTCTGCCAGTAGTCTGTATTGGGCTAATAATTTTTGTTACTTGTGCCCAAATTTTTTAAAGGATAATGGAAATACATACCTAAAGTATGATCATTTTAAGTGTAATCCAGACTTTAAAGATAAGTCAGTATACATTATGATAGTATCACATACACTTTGTTTTTATTCATATCACCTCATTATGTGAAGTCACTGAAATAACTTATGACTGTGCTCTGTTGCTTATGAATTGTCTCTCCTTTGAGAATGTCAGTTTCATTCGAGCAAAAAGCTCTTCTTTGTGATCTTAGTGTCCAGAGCAATGTCTTGCATATATATGCTGAATGAATGAATTTCATAAACTCCATGTAACTCCGTGCTGGGCGTGGTGGCTCACGCCTGTCATCCCAGCACTCGCGAGGCAGAGACAGGAAGATTGCTGAGTTCGAGGCTTGCCTGGGCTGCATAGTGAGCTGAGGGCCAGCCTGAACTGCAAAGCGAGACCCTGTCTCAAAAAAAAAAAAAACAACCCATAAAACTCCATGTAACTCCTTTTGAGATTAAAGGTGGCTCAGGACTACATAAGCACAGGAAAGGATTAACCTTTTTTGAGATGCTTCTTGCTCACATTTCCCAAGTACTGAGGAGAAATAATCTGTCCTGTTGGAAGACTTCTGAGTTGAGGATGACAATTTTCTCAAGATATTATATCTGTATGATATAATGATAAATACAGCGGTACCTCGGTTCATGAACTTAATTTTTTCTACAGTTTTGGAAGAGAAGGCCACATATTTGTTTGTGTGGGAAAGATGGCGGTGATCAGTCATGTTTGTCACTCAGGGCAGAGTTTGGAAACAAAAACAAAAATTTGCTAAACACTTCTTTTGCAGGTCAAACTGTTCGCGAAGTGTTGGCGTGCTAAGGTATCACTGTGTTCTATGTTCCTCGTCTTCCCACCTATTAAAAAGTCTGTTAAATGCATGTTACTAGACTGGTTGCTAATTACAGAATTGCTTGCTGAAGAAGCATTTTAATGAGACACCCTCAGGAACACAGTGTTACAGTGCAGCAGGGGAAGTGGGCGCCCTGCGGCTCCCGCAGTGCCCCCTCCACGCGACGTTCAGCTGGCTTTTGTGTCAGCAACAGCTTCGGCCCCTCTGGGCCTTCACCGGAAACCCCTCTGCCTACCATCGTTCCACCTTTTCTTCCCCCCCCCCCCCCTTGCTTTTGACTTTGAGACCCTCGGTCCCCAGATCTAATTCTCTCAGTTTATTATCTGCCTTTACTTCTTTCCCTTAGAGCTTAATCCCTAGAGGAGCCTGTGTTCTGATCCCGCTAATCCAGCTTTCTTAAAAGAAATGTCAAAATCCAAGTCATTACAATCATCCTTTTTTTTTTTTTTTTTTGAGACAGGGTCTCACTTTGTAGTTCAGGCTGGCCCTCAGCTCACTATGTAGCCCAGGCAAGCCTCAAACTCAGCAATCTTCCTGTCTCTGCCTCCCGAGTGTTGGGATTACAGGCGTGAGCCACCACGCCCGGCACTGTGGTATGTGGTATTGATTGCTGGTGGGCATGAGTCACCACGCCCAGCATTGTATGTGGTTACCGGGATCGAACTCAGGACCTTGCGCTTGCGAGGCAGGCGCCGGTACCACTGAGCTAAATCTCTGGCCCAACAATCATCCCTTTTATAGCGCTCTGCTTTAAAGTCGCGGAGGAAGCCAGAAGAACCCAGAATAAATGAGCTCATTAGTCCAGCGCATCACCACGACAACAGTCCTGTCCGTCAGTGGTCTCCCGGATGCTTGGTCAACTTATTCATCCCTCTCTGGCCAGCTTTCCTGTCACCACTGCCGCCGCTCTGATGTGCACAGCTCCTGGTGCCCGCTCCACTTACATCCTGCCGCTCGAATCCACCTCGCCTTCCTCTCGCTGGTCCTTCCTCCAAGAGTCTTGTGCGAGTGGCCTTGTGGAACCCTCCGATCGGCTCACCGAGAGAGCTCCACCCACAGCCTTGGATTACGCGTGCCCGAAGCCTTGCAGAACACACACAGTGGCACCCAAGCTCTTTGTTCCCTGAAGTACCTGGCTTTTGTCCAGACGGGGTTGGGCATTTCCTCAGGAGCTCCAGCCCTCTCCACTTCTAGGCTTTTCTCGTCTTACTTGAGACCATGCCGTCCTGACGGCTCGGTCAGTGGCCACCAAGGCTCTGCATCCCGGGCTCTCCCAGCCCTTCCAAGGCTGTTTCCATCATTCATTAGTTAACTCCTTTAGCAGACACTTGTGAAGCCTTCTGTTTAATTGTTACTTATTTACTTTGTTGCTTTGTTTGTTGAGCCAGAGTACTGCTAAGCAGCCTGAGTGCTGGAGTACAGGCATGGGCCACCAGGTCGCAGTTTAAGCTAAAGTTAAGTTTTTCGTCTACTCTGGGAAGAGCAGCACTTGACCTGAGGGAAATAACTCTGGCGTCAGAAGGTGGGAGGTATTTGTGATGCAGAGGAGCCCTCACGCGCATGCTTAAACACCCCCAGTGCTCCTCACGCAGAGATCGGTTTTGTCCCGAGAACCTTAGCAGCATCTAGAGGTAGTTTTGGTTGTAACCTCACTGAGGAGAGAAGGTCAGTGCTCGGGGCAGAGCCGAGGGACACCGTCCTACATCCTGCAATGCCGCTGTCACAATGAAGAATTACTGCCCTCGCTTAAGAGCCACTGACGCGAATCGTAAACCTGACCCAAACACTTTGGTGGCTTATGGGTCCTGGCAGGCAGGGTCCTACTAGTGATGCCAGATAGCGCCGGTTACCAAGTTCCTGGAGGTGAAGGATGGTGCTTCAGAGACCTATGGACTGATTTGTCTGTATTTGTCAATTTCCGTTTCTTTTTTTGACACCAATGAGTGTTAAACAAATGCATACCTACAGAAAACATAATGTCTAGAAATGTAGAAACTATAATCCTTTTTCCTGCCTCTATCCTTCCCCTCTTTTTACTCAGATCTTTCCTTAGCCCCAAGATGTTCATTATACATTTTATGTCTTCCTTTGTTGCTTTTATTATTTTTTTAGTCTATGGTGATTTTTGGGGGGGAGGTAAAAAATATAGTCATTTTTATATGACAAAGTTTTTGCTTTTGGCATTAGTAAAATTTCTACCTATGCCTATACAATTTCTACTACGGCAAACCATCTTTGGCAATAGAGGTGGGACAAGGTTTATCTTAGTCTCTATTAAATAATAATTGCACCAATGAAGAAAAGATTTTGAAAGTTTTTCACTTAAGTTAATAGCAATGAATTAACTTGTGTAACTAAAATTAATCTTAGAAGAAATATGTTAATAAAGGAAAAGCTCTAAAATTTAACCAGGAATCAATGGATATTACAAGGATAGCTGTTACAAGGGATAATAAGTATAATTGCTTACATAATTTGTTGTATTTAATTTTGATTAGTGTATATTAGTAATACTAGTGTATTTTATTTTGTCATATTTATAAGTGTATATAGCATACTTTGATGAAATTTTTTAAGTGGTTTAGAAGAAATGTATTTAATAGATTAAATAATGTGTTTTAAACTAATAGCCACTGCCAAATATGTAAAATTAACCTTTGAAGTGATGACTATGGTCATCAAAAATTATTGGGATAAATTATATAGATCACATTAATATTAATTATTGCCACTTTCTTGTCTCTGTATTTCCACTGTTATCATATCACTGGCATTTATTATAAAGAGTGTGTTGACATTTTCCTGAAAGCAAAACAAAAAAATAATATTGACATTTTCCTGAAAGTAAAACCAAAAAATAATTCTAAAATATCACTATAAAATCTATAACAGATTGGATCATTAATTACTTGTTTCAAATATTACTTGATTCCCATTTAAACTTATTGTCTCATTTCTTTTAGACAGTGGTTTCTAATTCTGGCTGTGTATCAAAACCATTTAAGAACTGGTGCCAGGGCTGAGAATCTTAAAATAACAGTAACAAACTCTAAATGATTCTGACACCCGTTCCTGGCCATCTGGGGAGCTGCCCTGCTGAGGATTATGCTGAAGCAAATTTTAGATGTAGGGGCCAGATTTTGAAATGTTTAATTTGAAGCTGCCAAATGCTTCAGGTACTAACTTCACCATCCTCTCCCAACGGCAAAAACATACAGGGAAGGGGAATCTGTCATGGCATGATTAGTAATCTTTTTATCACAATAAGGACATTGACAATAGCACATCCAACTCGAACTGGAGAAAGGTGGTCTTTTTCTTTACTTCCTGTGATGTGAAGAGAATAACTAGAGCTGATTATTAAGTGAGTTAACAAGAGGCCATTCAACTAAATAAAGGAGTAGAAGCTCCCAGTTTTGCTGAATAACCTAATTCCATTTAGTCCTCAGAACCTGCCACATCTGTCTAATTGTGTATAAATGAATCATAGTCTTAATTAACATTTCCATAAATATGTTGAAGAGCAGCTCTGAAAACACAGAGTACAGAATACAATATATATGATCCCAGTTTCTACCTCCCATTTCGTAGCTTTGCTTTTTGGATCTTGCCTAATGAGTGTGCATATATTTTACATACATGGGGGTGTATTTCATCCCCACTGCACTGACCCACCCATGACTTTGAGAGGCGATGCCTCTAGGTAAGTGCAGGATGGCCTATTTTGTTCAATGAATGACAAGCTTAATGCTTGTTTCAGGAGTGCACTGCATTTAAAATTACAACGACAGCTGATTATTTATGGATCATTTATTGTGTTTTAGGTACTTAGCCAGGTTTATTATTGCCTTCAGTCACAACCACGACCATGTAAGATAGATAGTGTCATAATTCCTGTTTAACAAATAAGGGAACAAGGACACAGACAAGGTGCCCAGAGTCAATAGTTGAGCTTCTAAATAATTTTATAAAAAGCAAACTTTCCTATTAAAACATGTAAACACCCAGTTTTTATAAAAAAAAAAAAACCTAACTAAAAGGACTGCCACTGGAGTGTCCAACTTCTGGGGAGAGGAAGTTATGCATCTGAAACATGGGGAGGGGAAAGTACCCCGACACGTACCCACTCAAACCGAGTCAAACCCAGGTGTGTATACGGACAGGAAGGGCTGGGGACAGAACTCTCCGCCTATTTCTGGTGGACAGAGCTATTAAAAGTTCATTATAAGGAGCTCTGTGAGGTCATTTGGCAAGCGGGAGTCAACAGGGCAGGGCTTGATGACCCAGCTCCCACTCCAAGAGCTTCAGTCCGCCTGTATCTCAGTGATCAGACTGAAGGACGGATGACGAAAGCTCTCAGGTAAGTTGCCACACGTCTCAGCATTCTACGTGCTTCTCAGTCTTTTTTTTTTTTTTTTTAACTTTCCGATGACCTCATTTGAACCATACACATAGTAGGAAGGAGAAAGTTTGCCAGTTCAAGGGGGAAACCAGCAGTCCCTGGAGCTGTCTTTGCCTTTAGTCATGGAGGTTTTCTATAGCATTGTGGAAGCCATGTTGTAAAGCCCACCATGTCACAAGAGCCTCCCATGTCAGCTGTGGGCTTCCGGAGCAAGAATGAAAACAATGCGGAACCACCCGAGCCACAGCTCAATTGAGGAGTGAGGAAGGCTGTCCGTGCTGTCCAGCCTCCTGCACACGTCACCCATGGAGAGACTCCAGCAAATTCTGTATCTCTTAAAGCTATACCTATTATTCTTAGCATCTCAGAGAATTCATAAATAAATGTCCTCACATTTCAAGAAGGACAACTACTACAACAGCTTTTGGAGGATTTGGGGAAAGATGAGTCAAATTAGCATGGGTCTGAAAGATATCTTTAGTTGGATTTATGGATTACATTCATGAAATGTAAAGAATAAATATGATTTGGAAAGAAAAAGAAATAGTATGTACATAAGGGTTGGGGGTGGGTAGGGATGTGGGTAAAAAATGAGAATTAACTTCTGTCATATACTGGTACAAATTCCCCAATGTTGAGTGTGATTGTGAGCTGTATATAAAGTGTACCAATAAAGAATTCAATTAAAAAAGAAAAAGAAAATGCAAAGACATCAACTTGTGAATGTAGTCTTCATTCTTACTGTGTCATTCCTGCAGTTCTATGATTTGTCATGCCAGTCAATGGGGACGATGGTTTCCTTTTTCTCCATTATTTTTAATTTGCTTTTAAATGCCCCGCATTGGAAATGATGTGTGGTAGCAAAATGTTGTTGCTGACCGTACAGTTGTGGGCAGATAAAGTGCTGTTTACTTTAGGTCAGTTTTTTCTCAGTCACTATTTTTAGCCAGTGATATCACTCTTGTTACTATTTAAAATATACATATATGATATATGTCCTTCCTAAAGTAAGGGAATTACACATGACATTTAATAGCCTTCATTTATGAGGTATGATCAAGACACACAGTGAATATTAAACTATCACCCAGGCTGCACGTTTGTTTACTGACTATTCCCATACTCAGGCAGATGTCCTTCCAACCAGTCTATTCTTATGTGGAATAAATTTGATAAAATTGTCATTTTACATTTTCTGCTGTATTGTGAAAATTAACAAGTGCAACATTGCTATAGGAAGTAATAAAATATGCAAATCCTGTATTTAAGTGATTGACAGGAGGCTGTCTACTCTCCCTTCAGGCTGTCACTCTCAGGGTTGTGAGTGGGGACACCACAGATGACAACTCCAGACCCCCACAGGAAGTGAGCCTGGTCTGCTGGAACCCTGAGAGAACTTCGGGGGTCACAGCCCACACTCTGGTCTTTTCCCTCTAGATTTTATCCTCACGTTGGATTTTACATCTAGTAAGCAGCATTTTCTAGTTGTTTTTCAAAACATTTCTTTCTTTCTTTCTTTCTTTCTTTCTTTCTTTCTTTCTTTCTTTCTTTCTTTCTTTCTTTCTTTCTTTCTTTCTTTCT
>PVIC010009793.1:0-44806 GCA_004025085.1 Thryonomys swinderianus
TGAGTAGAGGTATATTGATGGGTGCTGTAGAGCAGGCAGGAAGTTAAGTTAAATATTTATGCTGTGATCTATCAAGCTAGTTTTGGAGTATATTTTTATATGCGCAAAAGGGAATTTCAAATCTGTAAGAGGCCACATATGGGTCTTTTTGCACTATTGTTTTGGATGTAGTATATTTGTAATAAAGTTTCAGTCAGAACAAAGAAGACAAATGCAAATTCAAGCAGAACAGTTGAATGTAGAGAACTCTGAGTTATAATGGGAGTTGGATAATGGGTGATTGACGATGAGAAGTAGGGAACTCTAACAAATATGAAAGTGCCAGCTATAAGGAGAAGTCATACACTACCCACTGGGATGAGACCCAAGAAAGAGGCTCTCCTTTCCAGGATGAAGGGCCACTCCTATTGGAGAGGTGGCAGAGAAGTCATTGTGGTGTCCTACCAGGTAACTTGCTGGAGATTTATCCTTTAAAGCTTGCCAGAAATTCACCCTCTTGAGTGCTAGGAAAGTTGCTCTTCTTGCTGGAAATCTTCTGACACAAAGCTGCAGGAAGGGATGGGTGTCAGGGAGTGGTGCTGGGTGGCCCTGGATGCAGACACAGGTGCTGCGGGAGCTCTGAGCTCCACAGGTGCTGGAGGGATGTTTCCAGACAACTCCTGGATTGGAGCAGCAGTAGTTCTGCTGGTCTCAGTGTGTTGGCTGCCATGGACCCCAGGACGCAAACAGCGGAGAAGCTGTTTGTGTTCAGGAGTCTGAAGAGCTAGCGCTCTAGAGCCAGGGAAGAAAACTCTTCTCAATGTGTTTCTCCATTTTACTGTACTGACAAAGCTGAACACTGTGTTGAATGGCAAAAGGAAAACATTAAAAGAGCTCAGGTTTGTTTTTGCAGATCAGGCAATGTAGGTTAAGTGTGGAGCTGAGAGGTTCTACACTGATAACTGGAACAGTCAGACGGGAAGGAAACTTGAGTTTTATTATCGTGGAAGAGGGTGGTAAAACACTGGGATTTTCAACAAGGTAGTTTGAAGCAACAGACTATGCACGTGTCCATCTGTCTGTCTATCGGTCTATCATCTATCCGTTCATCCATTTGGATAGAACTTAAAACCATGTGTTGTGTGAAGAAAGGAAGAAGCACAGTTAGAGCAATGCAATGTTGTTTTTTTGAGACAGGGTCTGACTTTGTAGTTTGGGTTAGCTTCAAGCTCAGTTGGCCCTGAACTCATGGAGATTCTCCTGCCTCAGCATCCTGAGCACTGGGATTATAGGTGTGACAATATGTTTTTGAGTATGTTCAAATGGAAGGATATCCATGTATACCAATAAGTTTCAAATGTTTGTTACTTTGGTGGATTAGACAGTGAATAGGAGTGACAGAATAAAAATAAAAGTGAAGATAAATTAAAATAATAAACTTTTTATAGGCAGTTATGATAATGGCATGAAATAAAGAGTATAATTAAATTTACTTTTGGGATGTTGAATCTAAAATTTAAAAATTGTTATTATATTCAGAGAATATTCTTATTGTTCAACAGTGCTTTTCAATTTACTTAGTCTTCAGAATGGATGAAATTTTTTGTTAGAGGAAAAAAGAAAATATCAAAGTAGTGGTGTACACCATGATAAAAACAAAAGAAATAAAAATGTAATTAAAATACTGTAGAAATAACTTAAATTCTACTTCAGTAATGAAACTTTTTAAGAATGCAAAGAGTTTGTTATAAAAAGGGCTGTAGGAGGAAAAGGCCTGACAGTCTCTGAATGCTGATTCACAGGTACACAGAGGAAGAAACCAATAGGTTATAAGAACTGAGTTCCATGTCACAGAGTAGTTCAAATAAGACTTCTATGACAAAAGAATTTATGTTGTTAGTGAACTCACAGGTTGTGATAGCATACACTTAATAAATGTAGTTTCCTAGAAAAAACATTCATAGTATTGCAATTAGAAGTCACACAATCCATGGTACTATTAATCAAATCTTGCAAAATTATAGGTAAGCTCTTTGCCATTCTTAGTAAACATTTCTCGAAGGAAGTTCAACCGTAAGCTGACAGGATACAGAAAAATCTACATTTAACTTAAATTTTACAGTAAGTCAAATGTAAATAAATGTTCACTGAGCTTTTGCTCAGCTCTAACACGATGCGAGGATATGTAGCTGAATATTATCTTCTCCACGTCGT
The DNA here is from genome assembly GCA_004025085.1 of Thryonomys swinderianus. Lineage (NCBI taxonomy): Eukaryota > Metazoa > Chordata > Mammalia > Rodentia > Thryonomyidae > Thryonomys > Thryonomys swinderianus. The sequence goes on from PVIC010009793.1 coordinate 2,194, forward strand.
TGTATAACAGCCTTTCAATTCTTTTCAAAGGCTTTCATTTGGACTGATGATTAGGTTTTGTAGTGTTTAGCTTAGTTCCAAGTCAAGGCTGAATGGAGCTTCTGTGAGGGAGTGTTGCCAACAGGCTGTGACTTTTCTTCAGGGCTTGTGGTTCAGACATGACTGTGACCCATAATCCTAGAATTGTATGTATCAGTCTGATGGGGCTGGGATGCAGGTTATCACACCGAGTCTAAGTGGTTTGAGGTCAAGAATTCTCTGTTTCCGGGCTTACCATATGGAATGCAGCTGTGTAATAAGTGGTATCTACTTACTGACATCATTCTCCTGTTTTGGAACTCGCTAGCAATATCAAAAAGAATATCATAATAAGTAAATAGTATTACTGTTACTACCCTTAGATTTGACATGTTTCTTGTGCACCTTGCTGGCATCTGAAGTATTTTATAGGCAGAGAGATGCCTTCTTCTAGACTCCATGGTCCAAGTTTACAGCCCAAATTCTTTTTTTGTTTTTTGTTTTTTGAGACAGGGTCTCATTTTGTAGTTCAGGCTGGCCCTGAGCTCACTATGTAGCCCAGGCAAGCCTGGAACTCAGCAATTTTCCTGCCTCTGCCTCCCAAGTGCTAGGATTACAGGTTTGAGCCACCACGCCTGGCATTTGTGGTATGTGGTACTGATTGCCAGTGGGTGTGAGTTACCACACCTGGTATTGTTGTGTGTGGTTACCGGAGATTGAACCAGGAACCTTGTGCTTGCTAGGCAGGCACTGGAACCACTAAGTTAAATCTCTGGCCTATAGAGCCCAAAATTTTATTTGTGCTGCATAACCAAACCTTCCTGAACCCTATTCGTGTTTACTCCAAGTTAGTGAGCAGACAGATGCTCACAAGGTGATCCACTTTGGTAAGCAAATAGATATTCATCAGGAGAAGATAAGATGGCTGTGGCAGCAATCTCTGAGTTTAGGAGAGCAAATTTTGAAAATTACTCACCATAGTATAATTTCCATAGGATAACATTTTATGTGTCTCTATTGGAGTTCAAAGAAATGTCATTGGTTAGAGTGTCTGGTATATAGTTCTCTTATTAAAGTTTGGATTTTTAAAAAGCACAGATTGCTTCAAGTGAATGAAATACATATTTTAAATGGAGATATGTAAGCATAGAGAGGCTTCCTTTATCTGACTGTCTGAAACTTCCCCTCCTGGCTCTGTCAGTGTTCAGGGTGCCCAACTCTGCCAGTCATGCATACTCACTGGATACTGGGCTCACAGGGGTACTGTCTGCATGCGATCCTTTGAGGGTAGTTAATTTATTAAATAATTAGCCATGTAACTTAGTCGTCTGTTTATGTGACTTTCCAGAAACAAAGAGCCGTTCATTTGAGAGAGAAAACTGGAATAATAAGTGTGGTTGGGGTGTGGAGAGGTCGGCAAGAAGGAATGAAGGGAGGCTCTGAGTCTGGGCATCTTGGATTTTATAGGATAATTCGCTGAGTATCATAGAAGGGGAACCTGGACAATTCAAGCTCATCAGAAAGTTTGGTTGGGCCTTCTCCATTGTTGGGAAGGCAGGAAATAAGGGAAAATGTATTTCTAAGTGGCGAACCAAATGCTAAAAATTAACTTTGTTTATTTTGTGAATTTTCTTAAGTTTGGTTTTATCTCGTTTTCACCTAATGGAGCTTAGGTCAGTGTGGATACATGCTGAGTGCAAGAGGTTATGGACATAAGTGTGTTTAACGGCACACTTCCTGTGTGTACACATTTGCTTTCTTAAAAATAATCTCCTGGTTGTTTTGCCTAGGTAAGTGCCTTCGTGTAGGACCTGGGAATATGGGAACAGTGCCCCTTTCTGGGAGAAACAGGATCTCTTATCTTTTTTTTTTTTAAATTGAATATATACAGTTTATCTAGTAAAATAATGGCCTCTAGGCTACAGTGCCAGAACATCAGCAGTCAAACATGCTAATGGTGTTTGTCAAGAAGCACTTGTACTCACATCAGACTGGTGGCACCCACTATTGCCAGTGGTTCCTGGGGTTAATGCCAGAGCAGTGCCATCACCTGCTTTTCCAGACAGGTTGTGTAGGAAATTCCTCCATAGCTCATCTTCCTCATCCTACTCCCAACACACCTTAGGTTAAAGAACCAGCCTGACAAGCTAACAAATAACTATACACAGTCGCTCTACAGTAATGCTTGTTATTAAATTAGATGTGATGACCTGGTTGACCCACTCTGCATATTTAAGATGGAGAACTATGTCAGCAGCAGGTAGTTACATGCATGAGCTAATGTTAATGTAACATGGAAGTGGATGTGCTCACTGATGAAAGCTCCACAGACTCACACAATGAGGGGCTAGCAATTTGTGTTGCAAACCCAGCAATTTTAGTCCACACCTGGTAAATGACCAGTTGGTTGGACCACCTGTATTCTAGGAAGATAGATACAAGTTAGTAGAAACAGAATACATGCACATAAGTTGAGTTAGACTGATCCTGCAGTCATAGCTTTCCCTGTGTGATACCATAAAAGTATAGAAGACCCTTCACAGTTACAGCGTAGAACTTAAAAACTTTTCTATACCAACATGGACATTAGTGGTAAGTGCAGCTGAATTAATTACACTAGAACAACCGTATTCCAGAACTTCAGAACAGGAGCACAGGAATGAAATACATATACTAAAATAACCTCAGCACAATTTGGGACATGCCACACTAGGAGCGAAAATACTTTTATAAGTGAACTTTTTGAACTGTACATACACAGGACTAGTGATGTTAGATAAGCAGACTCTTATGTTCTGGTGGTACACATGAAGGTTTCTCAATTATTGAATAATCTACTTTTAAATTATGGAAGCATATCTTTCTGTAAGAGTTACTACTGACAGATATTAAGTACGGCAAAAAATAAAACTGATCAAAGATAGTTTTTTATGTACTCATATTAAGTCCCTTCATAACCTCTCTTCTTTAGCAAAGGAAGTGACAAAACACATAAGTCAGATGTGTGCTTCCTGAAATACCAGCTGTACAGGTGGAAGGGCAACCATTTCTCTATCCACTTCAAAATTCTCTGTCCCATCTGGTGAAAACAGGCAAGTTGGTGGTTTCCATGGAGTCTTCTCAAGGCAAGACGAATAGTTTCCTACAGTGCATCGACACACTCTCCCCAGGTCCCATAGTTCGCGTTCAGATATGTACTGCTGTAGAGACCACTGGTCCAGTTCCAGATCATACTGGTAGGTGACGTATTTATTTCGCTCATTTAAGTGGCCTTCTCAGATAAACACATGAAGAGAATTTGAGATCACAATAGCTGTAATACAGGGGTCAGAGTACCTCTTAGCAGGGATGCTGGCTGCCATTTTTCCACTCATTTTTATTCAGATCATAAATTTCCACAGTTACTGAGGACCGTCTACAGTGTCAGAGGGGAGTCTTATGCCAGAATTTGTAGCAATATGTAACCCGCCAATGGAGAAAATCTTATCACCAAAAGCTGCGGTTGAAGCAAAGGAATTGCTAGTTTGTCTTGTGGCCATTTCTACCCAAGAACCAGACCTTGGAGAGTAACAGTACGTGACGTTCAGTGCTCTCACATATATACAGTAGTGGACCACAACTGCTGGACTCCACTGCCAAGCACAAGGCAAAGGGCTCACCATGGCCCACTCATCCTCCTCAGTGTTGTATCTTTCCACAGTCCTCTGACTAAGTTCTCCACTTACACTGTCACCTCTGATTGTGTGGATATATAGTCTTCACAGCAAACCAAAGATGGCTTTACGTGGACAAAGAGCATTGACTTCGGAAACCAGGTATTCTGCTGTGCATCAAACCAATAAAGCAATTTATTTATTGACTGATTGTTCTGAAGGTGGTCTGAGGTTTACTTGTTTTACTGTGACTTGTTTTTGTGGTTTGCAGAGGAACTTGGCCCCCTGTTATGCAGATATCATTATCAGGGGTTACAACTGTTCCAACTTTATGCACATCAACCTGTGGGCTGTAAAACTTGTAAACTTCTTCTGCTTGGGGGCTGTAACAGACAGAATAATAAAGACTACAAGGATGTTCTGAAGATGCTTCAATTAAAACCATCATCTTCTCTTTAGTCACCCCAAGTCTTCATTTGAAAACTTCGGCATGTACTTACAGAGACTTATCACTGGGTGGCAGACCTTGAAACCAAGCTCTCTGTGTTACTTCTGAAAGTGCATTGATTCAGATTTGGCTAGGAACTGAAGGCAAATACTGGGATTATGATTTTGTGTTGTGCTTCAGCCATAGCGTGGCAGCTTCTCGAACAGTTCCTTTCTTATCCACATTTAAATTGTCATTCCTGAGAATGTCTATCAGCAGGTCATGTGACAACGGCATGAATGCTTCCTGGCGATAGACAACAGTGAACTTCTGCCCACCATTCTTTAGCACTTTGTGATCTCTTCACAACTGAAGAGATCAGCAAAACTCAACAGTTGCACACAATTCTCTGCATTTATTTTTTAAATCAAATATTCTCGACAATATTGTAAGACACCTACCTGCAGAAAGCAAGCTGTTTCATATAGCTGCTCCACAGTGCTGTCACTCACTGCCAGGTTCCCTGTGTATGCATACGTGATTATTGTCTGCAAGGTGGCAGCATCTGCATTCTCCAAGTACGTGCCTGTCTGCTTGCTCTCACTCAGTCAACTCATGAACATGGTCTTGAAGTAAGAGCTACATGTTGCAAGAACTGTTTTATGACATGGGAATTCAGTGCCCCCAACAGTTAACACTATGTCAGCAAACAACTGCTCTTCATAAAATAGTTCCAACAAAGACACAGCATACTCAACATTGATTTGCTTCTTGTCTTGAGTGGAAATGACTATATTCCATTAATATCTCCCAAAGCAGATCAGAAGTCAGTCTTGACGGAATGTCCAGCGATTATTCAGAAACAAAGGAGAGGTTTGGCTTGTTGTTACCTGCAGCATTTGGAGAACCAAGACCAGCAGATCCACTACAGAGTAAGGTCTTGTTAAAGGCTTAAAGTCATTGCTAGGTCAGCCTGGTTTAATTCGGTTCTTCAGAAGTTTTCAGCACCATCTGAAGACATGGTGCTCACATTTGCAGCCATGCCACTCATGAGTACAAGAGAGGAATTCAGGAGGTAGAGTTTGTGGCTACATCTACGTTCAGTGGATTCTTGGGAAAACTGGAGAGTGCTGTGGCTGGCCGTTTCTGGTGCATTCCCTGTGGGCAGGGGTGAGGCTCCCAGTGGCTCCTGAGTTCTGGATGGCTAATCTTGTGTCCTAGTACAAGGATGCTCTAAGGGAGGTAGAAGCTTCAGGGAGCAAGAAGTGTTTTACCATTAAGTAATTCATCTTCAGTAAATAAATAGAACCAAGTTGCTGTACAATGGGGCAAGTTGGTGAAACAGTGTAAATAAAGGGATAAGTTTAGCAAGATGACCAGGTGTGCTTAGCTAAGTAGAAGGATCAGCTACTGTGTAATGCATTGAGTTAGGAGGAAAACAGATCTATTTACCTAAACAGGGCAGCTCTAATTTGTCAAGGCATTGATTTTAAAAAATTCTTTCACTCCAAAGGAAGCAATTCCACTTCTACACAGCAGGTGGCAGCATTGCTGGCCACAATTCCTTCTCAGCAGCCATGGTTGGCTGAGTTTTTGTGATGAATGCACCCAGGCAGAAATGCTTGTTTGCATTACAGGAGACTGTAGCTTTTTAGAATTTCATTAGGAGGAGAAAGGCCACTCTTATTGCTATTACAATCATTTTACATTTGCCATATGTCTCAGGAGCAGGAAAGTACGGTAACAGTGTTAAAAGTGCCTGGGTGGCTATTTTAGAAACAGAAGCTGGAATTTGTTAAATTCTTGCTCACAGTGAAAATAAATCTACTGGTTTTAATTATGTTTACAGAAAGCAAGTACCAAATCTTGATGAAGTTGTATTGTGTTAGCTATAAAGATAACAGTTTTCAGTAGGATAAATGATTATTTTATATATTTTATTTTTTTGGTTTTGCTCATCTGTTCAATAATGCCTTATCAAATAATAGTTGCTAAATTCCTACCGCATTTGGAGTTCTGTGTAGAACATATAAGTTCATAGACTGATTTCCTTGAAAGCAGCCATCATTTCTAAATTATGATACTGTCCTATTATTGACAGAAAACATGTAAAAAATAATGACTTACATTGAGCACGTACCATGTTCTGGCTACTTTTTCCAATACTTTATGTACATTTTGCAATGTAGTTCTGATCAGAATGCTCTGAGCAGTGTACTATTACTACCACCATTTCATAGATGAGGAAGCTGAGGCACAGAGAGATGAAATAACTTTTATAAAATTTTCAGGCCTAGGGCCGGAGGGTTAGCTCAGTGGTTCAGGCGCCTGCCTCGCAAGCGCAAGATCCTGAGTTCGATCCCTGGTAACCACGTACAATGCTGGGTGTGGAGACACGCCCACCAACCATCAACACCGCATACCACAATGCCGGGCGTGGTGGCTCATGCCTGTCATCCCAGCACTCGGGAGGCAGAGACAGGAGGATTGCTGAGTTCAAGGCTTGCCTGGGGTACATAGTGAGCTCAGGGCCAGCCTGAACTACAAAGCGAGACCCTGTCTCAAAAAGCAAAAAAAAAAAAAAATAAAAAAAAAAATTTTCAGGCCTAGTGAGGTTATGCACACCTATAATTATAGCACTGATGAGGCTGAGGCAGGAGGATGACAAGTTGGAGGCCAGCCTGGGATATACAGGGAGTTCAAGGACTGAAGTGCTTCTCACTGCAGCACAAGGCCTGTGCCATGACTTGGACCTGGCTGAGGTGCCACTGTATCACCTGGCTTGTGCTGGCGACCCCCTTGGGCAGGCCTCACACCACTGGCTGTATACTGGAGGATGTCCAGGATGTTCCTGCCTCGGAGCCCACTGCCCTTTCCAGACTTTTCTGGACTTCCAGTTCTGCCTTTGCACTGTGAGATGCTGAAACACTGTGCCACAGTTCCTGGGCCTGGAAGTACTACTGAAGGTTCCATGACACCCAGGTGGAAGCAGTGTTCCTGGGGATGTGGCAGGAGTGGGAAGCCTCATACAGCACGTCCCTGTGCCTGGGGAATCAGCTGAGGCCGCAGCACTGGGCTGTGGGTGCCGTTTGGGTGGTGGCTCAGGCCAGGGCCCCTACCTGCCCCACCCCTCAGGGAAACCTGCTGCTGGGTGGAGACGGCCACATCTGGTGAGCCCTGTTGCAGGAGGGCTGCAGCTCGTCCAGCTTCTTCACTTGTCCCTGCCATAGCCCTAGAGAACCAGTTGCTGACTCTATCTGAACCTCTCCTCAGTGGTAAGCTCTGTGCACCTGGCCTCTTCCCAGACCCAGCCAATTCCTGTGTGTTCCTCCCCAGTTTAGGTGGATGGCCTGGCTGTCTACCCAGACCCATTCTTGGGGATGGTAATACTTGTCACCTCCTTCTTTGTCTTAGTCACTTGCGTTTTGGCTGAGACAAAATACCACGTGCTGATACTTTTGGAGGAAAGGCTTGTTTTGGCCCACAGTTTTAGTCTGTGATTGGCCAGGTCTAAGCAGGAAGACAAGGTAAATGGGATGTCAGGGCAGCTAGGAAGCAGGGAGTGAAGGAGGAAGTCTGGGAAGGACACGTGCCCTTCTAGGTCATGCTCCAGTGATTTGCCTCCTGTGGCAGAGTCCCACCTCCCCGCAGCAGTTACCTCTGGGCACCGTGATTCATTCACTTTCCAAAGCGCTGCCTTTGAGCTGGGAGGCTCTGGCGGACATGTGGATCCAAACCACACTTCCCTGTTTGCCATACTCTGCACCCAGTTAGTTCCCTGCCCAGCGAGATCTGCTTCTTCCACTGTTGAGCCCAGTCTGCCTTTCTCACTTCAGAAGGGGCCTGGAGACACACGCCCGGACCCTGAGTGGATGTGAGAATGATTTTTGGAATCCCAGCTGTGCCCGCCCTTCCGGCCAAGATTGAAACGCAGCACAGTGAAGGCCTCCGGCTTCCTGGCTTCTCTTCTCACTTGTGAGGTTCCTATAATCTAGATTTAGTAAACTAGTTACTAATTGCAGGGTAGGAAGAAAAGAATAAGAAAGGAACCTATCCAAGAAAAACAAGCAAATAATCTTTTGTCATTATGGAATAAATTCAGTTCTAAAAATTTTTTGAGATTCTTAGTTCATTAGGGTCATATTTGTGGAACCAGCAAGCAAAGTAGTATATTTGTTCATGTTTTCTACATTCCTAACAAATTAACTCATTCACAAATATGTGTATATATGTATCTATATACACATTTGAAATGCCAGAACCCTTAAGGAGAGTTACCAATAAGCAATTTTCAAATGAAGGAGAAAAATATCAATATAGAAAAATGCTAATTTGTTAAGACCTTCTAGTTTGTAAAATTTTTCTCTAAGTGTGGCACATTAGGAAGAGTCTTAGACTTTGAAACATGGTGTTTGGGTTGAGGTGGTGACTATGGACTGAGATCTTATGTTAGTCACTCCAAATATTGCAGCCATGACTTCCTTGTTTTTTTTTTTTTTTTTTTTTTTTTTTTTTTTTGAGACAGGGTCTCGCTTTGTAGTTCAGGCCGGCCCTGAGCTCACTATGTAGCCCAGGCAAGCCTTGAACTCAGCAATCCTCCTGTCTCTGCCTTCCGAGTGCTGGGATGACAGGCGTGAGCCACCATGCCCGGCACATGATTTCCTTGTTTTTAATGAGAATGATAATTGTAGTGTGTCTCTAAAACTGTCGAGTGGCCTGAAGGCAAGAGATCACCTAGGAATATTCATGACTTTAATTACAAAATTTTGATCTATATTTTTAATGCCTTACAATTGCATGGAAAACTATATTAAAAAATCTGCATTGCATCAAGATAGGGTAGAATATCTTTCCTTGTGAAATTCTACAAAGCAAGGACGAATTCTGATTTAGTATTTCTTTTAAGCTGGGAGTTGAACCCAGGGCTTAGTCATGCTAGGAAAGTGCTCTACTGTCTGGGTCTGTGACCTGTGGATCCTCTGAGAATTTTTAGCCAGTGTAGATGGACCACAGAGGAGAAGGGTTTTTTCTTCTGAGATTTTATGAGATCTTCCCTGACTCAGAAATATCTGTGACTATGCCAATCCCCCCAGTTTCTTTTGTGAAGATGGGAGCAGCATGTGGTATTTCTATTTCCTGTTTAAAGCCATCACTGGACTGTCATTTCAGCAACATCTTAACAAATGAAAATCCTCTTCTGAGTCAATAGTAATTATAGGAATTTATCACAATTGCCAATCAAGGTGTTCTGAAGAGACTCATCTTTCTTGTTAAATTAGCTTTCTCTGCACGCAAACACCAAGTTATCTTTAGGAAATCAATTGCAGGGAAATTACAGCTTTCATGGAGTGATATAACCTTGCCAGCCGTCTTGTTATACATAATTCCTCTCCCAAGAAATTCAGCTGGGCTCATATGACTTATTTTCTGGATTGTATTTCAATGACTGTAAATATGGAAGAGTGAACTTTTGAAAGCCAAGAAGGAAGCCAAGGCAAGGACCTTTGACGTGTCTTAAGACACTTGCAGCCAATTAAAGCATCACCCAGAAGAGGTCAGTAGGCTGGGGTTTGTCATTTCAAAGACTTTGATCCAGTGGATTTGAGGGTAGGTGTCACTGGCAGTACTTGGTTCTTGCTATTATTTCTGCACTTACACTAGTAGAAACTTTATTTGGAGAATACTTTGAATAATCACTGAGCTCTTTTTTAATAAATTGAGTTTATTGCTACATTTTAGGAATGCATTATAATTATATTCCTCTTTAGTAATTTGTATCTGTACATGATATATCTTTATCCTCATTTTTCCCATTCTCCTGCTCTCCTTTCAACCCCCCATCCACCTACATACATAAGCTTTGTTTCAGTTTTTACTTTTCACCATCAAATTTTTTCTTTCCCTTCTTTGTTTTCCCCTGCCCCCACCCATTACCCTTTCCCTTTGAACATTTTTTTTCCTATTTCACAGCACCTATCATACATTCTGGACCTCATTTAAACCTTCAATTTTTCACATTAGAGAAACTATATGCTATTTACACATGTATGACCTCTTTATTTCAATGAAGAGTATGGCCTCAAGGTGCATTCATTTAGTTATAAATGTCTCCAATGTATCATTCTTTGTGGCAGAGTAATACTCCATTTTATTTAAAAAGCTGATTACATCTTCTTTATCCAGTCTCCTGTTGATTTGGGCACTTGGGCTGTTTCCAAGATTTAGCTATCTCAAATTGGGCTTCTATAAACATGGGTACACATATGTCACTGTGATGTGATGCTTTAACCACTGAGCTCCTTAAAGGAGCGGTAATGGGATTTTTTTTCTGGAGAACTCTTGGTGATACAGAGTGATTCAGGGGTCATTCACAGCTGCCTTGGGAGATAGTCTGTTTTAGCATGTAGCCTGTGCTGCAGGTCCCCACATCAAATGTGTGGCTCATTGATGCTATATTGAGATGGTAATTAATAACCATTTAACCCAGAGTTGCCAATGAATTGCCATGTGGTTTTAAAATGAACTAGACTTAGCTCAGTGGTTCCGGTGCCTACCTCACAAGCTCAAGGTCCTGAGTTCGATCCCCAGTAACCACATAGAATGCTGGGCGTGGAGACTCACGCCCACCAGCCATCAATACCACATACCACAGTGCCAGGCGTGGTGGCTCACACCTGTAATCCTAGCACTTGGGAGGCAGAAACAGGAGGATTGCTGAGTTCGAAGCTTGCCTGGGCTACATAGTGAGCTCAGAGCCAGCCTGAACTACAAAGTGAGACCCTGTCTCAAAATAAAAAAAAAAAAAATGAACTAGACTTAGCAATTTTTATTCTTATCAGCTGTGCTCAGCCAGTGTTTTGCTCTTGGAATATGTGTGATGTGCAAGGTGATGCCAGCTGTTCTGCAAACCAGACAGAGACCCAGACTTGTGCTTCAGCCTGACGTGCTGAGCAGGGTCTGTGTGTGAAGAAGGCTGTTAGCAGAAGTGGGAGCAGGGCCTCTTGCAATTCATATGTCAAGTGTGGTGTTAAACATTTCTTCCTTAAGTTATCCTCTTTGGTCCTCACCTCAGCATTCTACAATCAGACTATTACTGTTTCCATTTTCCCGATCAGGAAACTGAAATATTTGCTTGAGATTATAACTACCAGCATTGGGCAAGGAGGGACTGACCCCAGACAGTGGACTTCCGAGCCAGCATCCAGTGCCTTTTCCCCACTCTGACAAGGGCTCTGGGTGAGGAGGAGGCCGTGCATGAAAGCACTGTGAAACCCTCATTATAGTGGGCTGCTGAGCATTGCTCTTTATGAGGAGATTGGCACCACTCTCCATGAGGAAGCACGGCCTTCTCCCTGGTAGGTGCTGAATGCAGCTTCCAGGGGTGGACAGATTATAAAGGGTACACCCCATTCCTGCTTTGGCCAGAAATGATTTGTGTGATTATAAGTTGTCATTCTCTTGGAGTGTTCAGGCTACTATAAAAATGCATAAACCAAGTGACTTCTGTAAAACTGAAACTTACTTGTCTGCATTCATGGAGCTGGGAGCCAGGTGCCAGCATATTTGTCCCCTTCTCACTGCACCAGCCCATGCCAGAAGGGGAGAGATCTGGTTTCTACAGCCCAGCCTGAGTGCTATCCCCTCCTTACCTAGTCATCTGCTGAAGGCCCCTTCCTAAAACTGTCACGGGGCATGAGGGCCCAACTTATGGATTTGGAGAGTTGGAGAAACACAAATATTCAGAACGTAGTAATCACATGACATTTCTAGCCTCTGTTGCTTAGCTTTCTTTTCTTTTTTGAGACAGGGTTTTGCCTTGTAGTTCAGGATGGTCCTGAGCTCACTATGTAGCCCAGGCAAGCCTGGAACTCAGCAATCCTCCTGCCTCTGCCTCCCGAGTGCTGGGACTACAGGTGTGAGCCACCATGCCCAGCACTGTGGTTTGTGGTACTGATTGCTGATGGGCATGAGTCACCACGCCCAGTATTGTTGGATGTGGTTACAGGGACCTTGTGCTTGCTAGGCAGGCTCTGGAACCACTGAGCTAAATCTCCTGCCCCTTAGTTTTCTTTTTAAGAGATAAGCTGTGCCAGATGGAGGCTATGATCCCTTCCAGAAACCAGATTTATAATCCTATGGAATTAATTGTTTTAGGCACATCCTTGAATTATCTGTTCCATAGTTTCAGGGTTCTAAAGCATTTTTTAAAAACTGCATTGAGGCAGAGAGCCTGGTTGGGACCCATGTTGACATTACATGTGGTCACTCAGAGAAAAGGAAGGTGCTAGGACAGGAAGCAGGAATCCAGAGAACCGTGGATGGCAGCATCTGGAAGGGGTGGCTAGGAGGAAATCAAGGCTGGCATTTGTCAGGGTTCGGAAACAGTGGGAATTCTAAGGGAGGGCTGATGATGAGTTTGCTAAGGGAAGGAGCTCTTGACTTTGAAATGTAAAAGGGAAATCTGGTGTGGGAGTTAGATGAGGCCTAGGGAAGTTTGTTAGTATCTATGGGCTTTTGTAAGAAAACAGTATAAAATACTTTGCCTCCCCCCACCTGGACGTTCACTGTGTAGTTCAGAGGCAGATTTCTGTGCTGTTCAAATACAGGACAGGCAAGCAGCCCTGGATGGCTTTCTGTGCTTGGGTAAAGGCATTGCTGGGTCTCAGTGTCGGTTTGAATCGGAACAAGGAGCTGCTTGGAGCAGGCACAGGCCCTTACAGCAGTGTGGTGGTGAAGGACCTGTGATTGTGGGAAAGATGTGGTGGGCCTTGTGCTGGATGTACTGCCTCTGCCCCGGCCAGACACCTTGGTGGATAAACAGTTTGCATAGGGACACTCCTGTGGTGACAGGGCGATGGTGCCACGCGACTATAGGCTTCAGCTGAAGGGGACAGGGCATGTAGCCAGAGGGTTAAGTTTCCCATCTGTGGCCTTCTGACTGCATGGTGAAATTGAGATATCTTTCTGATTCTGTTTACTCTGTTTATAGGCTGAGGCTTCTGATGTATGTCAGGGGTGCTGATACGTGTTGGTTGCATGGGTTGATAGACTGGAGAGACAGAGCGAGGGCATAAAATCAACCTGCCATTCCTTGTTTCTCTCTTTGATCTAGTTATGAGCTCAGCAGCTGAAATAGTTTATGGCCTGGCCCTGTCTGGAGAGGCTGATGGGGAAGCCTTGTGCAGAGAAATAATGCCCTTGCACTAACTCAGCGCATTCAAGGAAATCAAAACAAAGGTTGCTGGCATCCGGGAGTCAGTGCCTTGTCTTTCAGGTGGGAAGGGCAAGCCCTTGGAAGTTGCAGCCTTTGAATCAGAGCCCAAGGCCAAACACAATTTCATGACTCTTCTCATGCCCTCGGTGGCCCCTGGAGCCCAGAGTCACAAATCCATAGAATGCAGCAGTTCTTTCCCCTGAAGGGGCCTTGAAGCAGCTTCCAGCTGTTCTGTGCAAACCTCTGTCATTGCTGGGAGCAAATGCTGCCCCCGGGCCCCCAGGGTCTCCAGGTACAGCCTTGAAGCACCTCAGGAGCTGGTGGGAAGCAGCGGTTGTGTGGAAGTATTCAGTCAAGAAGCTGCAAGATTAACATGTGAGAAGGGCTTAGAATACTTTTCATCTTGTTCTCATTTGTTATCTTTAAAGTAATAGAACAACACAAAATGAAATAAAAAAGAAAAATGTGACCTGTAGCCACCCATCTCTATGTAGCAATTTTCCCTTTTGTGTATTGACTTTCAGTCCCTGTTCTTGTGTCTGTATATTTACACAGCTATAAATCACAGGTGCGACTTACAATGTATTAAGTGAAGGAAGTGGAATGCTAAATGCCTCCCCATCTTTCTTCTTCATATCTTCTTGTTTCTCAACTTTAATGGCTAGATAATATTCATCTACTAACATAATTCGAAACCACCTTTGTGCCTTCTCTGCCCTTCTATTTTTCATCACTTCATTGTGAGTGGGATAAGAGTGCGAGAAGCTTATAGCGTCTGAACTTCAGGGACTATCCTGGATTGGGTAATACTGATATAAGTGTGAGGGTCCTGCCTGCCATCACTGCACTTTACATCACTTGGTTAGGAGTAGATTCACATGTTTGCTGATTGGTTGATTGCAGTGGTGGGCCTCACGTGCTCAACCACTGACCTATACCCCAGGCCCATAATAAGCAAATTTTTTTTTTTTTTGAGACAGGGTCTTGCTTTGTAGTTCAGGCTGTCTCTGACCTTACTATGTAGCCCAGGCAAGCCTCAAACTCAGCAATCCTGTCTCTGCCTCCGAGTGCTGGGTTTACAGGCGTGAGCCACCATGCCTGGCACTGTGGTATGTGGTATTGATTGCTGGTGGGCGTGAGTCTCCACGCCCAGCATTGTATGTGGTTACCGGGATCGAACTCAGGACCTTGCGCTTGCAAGGCAGGTGCCGGAACCACTGAGCTAAATCTCCGGCCCTCCTTTTGTCATTTTTATATAAAGATGAGAAAAGAGAATCACACAAAAGGAAGTGGCAACTCCAGAACTTAAAGTCAGACTTTTTTTTCTTTCCTTTTCTTTTCTTTTTTTGTGATACCAGACATCAAATTTGAGCCCTTGTGCTTGCAAGGAAGGCGTAATGCCACCGAACTAAATCCCTGGCCCAAAGTCAAAATTTTCAACTCTTCCTCCAGGGAATGCCTGCTCCTAATAGTTAGATCAAAGTGTGACTTCTTTGTAATGGTTCTTATCAATTCCCTCCTAAATCCCCATCTTTATAGAAAGAAAAATTTCCGTTAATTATTAAAAATGTGGTAATATACACATGATATGAAATCAACCATTTTATTGATTTTAGATGTACAGCTCAGTGACATTAAGTGCATTGGCTTCTTGTAGAACCACTGATCAGCACCATGCTTTTCTAGAACAATTTTATTAACTCAGTGCTATAAAAAACAACTCCCTGTGTTTGTCCTCCTTCTAGCCCTGGTAACCTCTATTCAACTCTGTCTCTATGAATTTCCTGGAATATGTAGAATTATGTAGTATTTGTCCTTATGTATCCACACAGTGCTTTCATTCTTGTTGTAGTATGTTTCAGGCTTCTTTCCTTTTAACATTGAAATAATACCTTAGTATGCATCAAATCTGCTTAATACATTCAACTGTTGATGGACACTTAGGTTGTTTCCACCTCTTGGCTATTGGTGATACATCTTGAATACAGCAATATGTCAGTTGTTGAATGGCCCCAAGTTTAAACTTTTCATTGTAATTTTTAGGCCCTAGAACCAATTATTTGATTTTCCATTATCTCTTATGGGAAAAATGTATTCAGCTCTCAAACTTTCAGTGTTTGAACAAGAATTTGGGAAGAATTCAGTTTGACAAGCAAGGCATCCCTGTGCTAGCATACAAGTATTTGGGTTCTTGCCATCAATTCTCTTGGGTCTACATCTAGAAATGGAATTGGTATAGGATATAGTAAATTTATGTTTAACTTTATGGACAGTTTTCAAACTGTTTTCCACAGTGGATGCATCATTTTATATCCCAACCAGTATTTTATGAATGTTTCCATTTCTCCACATCCTCACAACATGTGTTTTTGTATTAGCTTTTATAAGTGTAATATGGTACCTTCATTGTCTTCTAAATAACACTTAAACATGATTCTGTTGCCAGCTTATGTCTAGAAATATGTTTTGGGGTCTTTTAGTCAGTTTTCTGTCATCACAATAAAATATTTGAGGCAATTAACTTGTAAGACAGAAGGTTTCCTTAGCTTGCAGTTGAAGAAGTTCCAGGCCATGACTGACTCATACCCATTTTTTTTTGGTTCAGATGAGGCAGCACATATGAAAGGACAAAATTACCCAATGAACTAGGAAACAAAACAAAAAAGAGGACAAAACTAGAGTCTCTCACACCCTAACCTAGGGGACTGCACCTGAGACAGAATAGGCTATGGCAGAATGGCGGGTCAAGTCCTTGTGGTGGTCTGTCCACTATGGATATTGAGGGTGGCCCTGTACCTGATACCAATCAGAGAAGCCTATCTTCAGTTCTTCTGGCACAAGATCAAACAGATCTTTACTTGTAAAACCATTGCTCACCACCATCCTTTTTAGAACATTTTCTTCTAGAATGAAATAGGATGGCCTAAATCTGATGTCAGAATGAGGATATAAAAGATGATAGCCACTGGCTTTCCTTTTTTCCCTCTCTGTCTCTCTTTCCTTCTCAGTAGCTGTTCTGCATGCAAAGTCTATTTGTTTTTCCATTTGAATTGGCCTGCATTTGCTCTGTAGAAAAATTGTTTTTCTTACCTTAAAAACTTTAATAAATGTAAAACTTTGTTACTTTATTTCCTATCTGGGTCTTTGTTCAGGACAGTAAGAGCTTAGAAAGACCCCTAGAAAGTCTCAACACTACCTTGGTTCCCTGCCAACACACACAGAGACCTAGAGATCTTCTACAGTACCCAACTTCCCAAAGGTTCCAGTTCATCTCTGGAGTGGTATCTGGTGACCAATCCTTTAACATGGGGCCTCTGGAAGAATATTTAATACTTGGGGCCTTTGGAAGGATATTTAATATCCAAACTGTAACATGTGGTTTCCATACCTGAATCTTGTGCTAGACTGGACACTTTGGTCCCTGGTACAGTGCCAGGCAAAGCACAGACACTTGGCAAATGTTTGTTGAATATCTAGCGCTCACTATCTTCTTTGATTTATTCATTGCTATTCTTTGTCAAAAGTGCTCTTTCATCATTTTTCTGTGTTAGAGAAAGATGAAGATAGAATTTTTGTTCCATGAAGAGTCTGTGCAGAAGGATTAGCTGTGGTGGGTGTAATTTGGCCTTTCCCTTTCATCACACTTTCCAAGAGCCTCACAACTGAGCAGTGTCTTCTGTGGTTTTTATTTAATGAAATGTTTGAGAAGGCAGATAATGGTTTAAGGCTAAGGATCCAAGATTGAACAAGAGACAGTGTCTGCACTGGAGAAACTCCAGGCTCAATATGAGTATTAAACACAGCAAGAAAACCATGTGGAAAGGGGCACTGCATACTAGACCAGAAGAGAGCAAAGAAGATGGAACTGGCCATGTAGGAGGACTGGGAATGTTTCCCAGCTGGTACTTGATTTGTCTGAGTCCAGGGGGCTCCTAGAAAGGACTTGACTCATGCAGGATCAGGGAAGTAGATGAGAATAAGCTCGTTGGGTGATGGTGGGCAAGACTAGGAGCAGAGGGTGCTACAGAGTAAACGGCAAGTGAAGGATGGATTGCAGGGGCTAGGAAGGAGGACAGGTCCCTTTGGAGGGTCTTGTCATGGCTGATCTTGGTGGCAGAAGATGAGAACTTGGAAAAAATCATGGGAAGTAGGAATAGTCAGTGAAAGCCACTTCAGGTACTTCTAGATTGGAAAAGACAAGACAGATAGTGGTCAGTTGGACACAGGAATAATAAAGAAATGTAAATAAATGATTTCAATTTTCTACATGAAGTGACTTTCTTTTTCACTGTGAATCTTTTCCCAAATTACAATTGACTATGGCTCAGTAATACCAGAAGTACACAGAGCAATTATTTATTTTATTAGTTCTTTAGAAATTTATGTTCACATGTGTTTTCTGTATCTTAATTGACATTATCATGTATCAAGTTGTATATGTACCAAATGCTTCACACATATTCATCCTTCCCAAATTACTGCATGGCATTTATCATTGTCCCTTAGGAGACGTGTCACACACAGAGAGTGGTGTGAAGGTGTCATTTCATTTTTAAACCCAGTCTCTGACTCAGGTACCCTTGGCTCACTGAGCAGGAGGAAATTTACTGTTACTGGGAATCTCTTCCCTACTCCTTCTCTAGGGTGGTGCCCCAGGTTGTAAGAGTCTTATCCAAACAAAAACTTCAGAGAAAGCAATTGGTTTCCTGCCTCTTCTGATTACAGCTCATTTGTTCATGGTTCAAGTCCATATTTTTGGGCAGTTATTTATTTGTTTTGTTTTTTGAGTAGGACTGGGGAATTGATGCAGGCAGGGCCTTCACACTAAGCTACTTCATTAGCACTATCTGTATCTTTATATATACACACATCTATATCTAAACATCTACCTGTTGCTGGTAGGGTCTTGCTGAGTTGTACAAGCTGGGTTCAAACTTGTGATCTTCCCACTTCAGCTTCACAGAGTGCTGGGATTATAGATGTCACCACTATACTGGGCTTCACATGTTTTTTTTTTAAAGGCATCCTTGTTAAACCTGGGAACAAAATGTTTTGGGTTATATCTCCCTGTGATACACACAGCCTTTACCTTTTCTGTACTGCAATCTCAAGAGATCTCATGAAGTTAATTTTCAAAAACACAACCAAGAAGAAAAGCCACCTTCATAACATCATAAACGATGTAGGGAAGACTTGGCTGTCTTCTTAGAATAGGAAGGAAGAAAGTGCTGTGGTAAACAGAAAAGGTAAAGCATCTGGAGATGCTTTTGTCGGTTTTTACTTGTATTTACTTTGCCCAAGTCATATGGTCAGCAGATGTCCACCTCTAATCCTTGGGCGCTGTGAAAATGTTACTTTATATAGCACAAAGAAATTTGCAGATGTGCTTCATGGAAGCTTCTTCTGGATTATTTGAGTAAATTCGACCTCTTCACATGAGTCGTTAAGGTGGAAAAAGGAAACAAAAGTTAGGTCAGATGTGAATGAGGACCATGTTGCTGACTTGAAGGTGGAGGAAAGGAGCAATGAACCAAGACATGAAGGGGCTTCTAGAACCTGTGGCCAGCCTTACCCATAACCAACATCTTGCAAGATGGTTACGGTTCTAGAACCACAGAGAACTAATTCTGTGAATAATCTGAGAAAATAAGGATTCCAGGTGGGAGTACAGTCTTGCCCACACCTTGGGTTTAGGTCTGTGAGCCTGTGGGGTAATTTGTTACAGCTGTAACAGAGAGCTAATATGGTCACATGATTTAAAAAAGCCAAAATTATTCCTCTAAAATTCACGATTTTTCAGAGAAAAATTATGTTGTTTCACATTTTAAAGTATTCCTAGGTCCAGCACTAGCCTAACAAAGAAAATACGACAGGGAAAGTTGTGCATTGTCTTCTTTTGGGACTAACTGTGCTGTCATCAAAAATGGATCTTATTCAAGGAGAGCAAAACACACATAAAAATGTACAATAGAAATTAAAAGCCCCAGAAATTCCATAATCTGACATTCAGTGCTAACATTTTTACAAATCATTCTTCCAGAGAACTTGCTGTGTATGTATGATATTTATACTTTTATGTATGTTTCTGTAATTGTTTTTTTGACTAGACAATTTTTCATAGATATCATTGTGTCTGTAAATATAGATCAGTATCATTGAGGTGACTAATATTCTATGGTATGGATGTTTCATAATCTAGGCAATGCTTAGAAATGGACACCAATACGGTTTATGATATTTAGCTCATAAACAAAACTGTGATTAATATCTCTTTGTCCTGCCTTTCTTGTTTGAAAATTCCACTAAATCCTGGGGGTGGAGATTTTCAAAGAACATGCATAAATTACATTTGTATATATTTTGTAAAAGCTGGTTGTATAACATTCAATCTCAATGATACCATCCATATAAATAAGTCAGTGTTTCCATAAACTTCTCAAGATTAGGTTTAATCTTACTCTTAGTCTACTCAATAAACAAAGACATGCTAAATGATGATGGTTTTGTTTTTGATTTTTGGTTACTATCACAATGAATGTTTAAAAATGTTGGGCACTGAGTGCTTCCTTTGTGAGCTTCTTTTGGAAAACTGACAAGGGGTGATGTGTCAGCCATGTTGGATTCATTGCTTCATCATTTGCCAGATGTGTGAGATTGAATATATTATGTAAAAAACAAATCCCAATCTTTCCCATCTATCAAATGGGTATAACACTATTTGCTTCCTCAAGTATTTAATAAAGTTTGAAAACATTTAGATAAAGCTTTTAACTCCAGCCTGGAATGTAGTAACATATTTTTCTTTTTTTTTTTTTTGAGACAGGGTCTCGCTTGGTAGTTCAGACTGGCCCTGAGCTCACTATGGTGCCCAGGCAAGCCTGGAACACAGCAGTCCTCCTGTCTCTGCCTCCCGAGTGCTGGGATTACGGGCGTGGGCGTGACTCCCGGCACTGTGGTTTGTGGTATTGATTGCTGGTGGGCGTGAGTCTCCACACCCAACATTGTATGTGGTTACCGGGGGTCAACCTCAGGACCTTGTGCTTGCGAGGCAGGCGCCGGAACCACTGAGCTAACCCTCCGGCCCTGTTGTGACGTATTTAATAAATATTCATTATTAATGAGATTCTTTTGTTTCTTTTTGATTTCCAAAAGCTTGGAGGCTTTTTAATTATTAAGGCTATGTATCCTTCAATATTTATTTTGAAAAATAACTATTTCATGTGAGCATGCTTTAAGTCGGTGGAAATGAAGAGGGAATGCACTAACAATCACAAAAAATGCAATGATTTTAAAAATTCTTTAAAAGACAAATGTGTGTGTGTGTGTGTGTGTGTGTGTGTGTGTGTTACGGCTCCAATTCTTTCTGCGTACGGAGCTTTGTGTGGAAACTGTAGAGACGGCCCAGAGGTCTGGCTGAGCTGCACAGTCTTATTTCTGTATTGTCACTTGGACATCGGCTGGACTGGACTCACCTGTGGGATTTTTAGCTCCCTACAAAGGCAAGCGGGAAACCTCACGGTAATTTTGGCCCCGATAATTGCAGCCTGTGTTGACTCGGCTAGGACTGTCCTTCTGGGCTTCCCTTTTGGACTAGGGATCCAGGGTCTCAGTGGATGCTGGGGGTTGCGGGGAGGGCCTTACCCGAGGTCCTGCCCACAGACACCCTGGGGGTGGGGGTTACAGCCGGTCTTTGTCTCAGCCACGCCTTGTTCTCCCCAAGCCGGTGGGCGCTGCAGAGCGCGCAGTGGCTGGTGGAGGCTGAGAGCTTGGTCCTTTCTCCAGCAGAGACTTTGCCCACTGCTTTCTTCTTCTCATTGACTAACTGTGTCCCCTCCTGGCTGCACTGGCAGAGGAGCATTTGCGCTAACAACTATTAATAGGGCCCATTATTTCCCGGGAAACTGACAGGATGACGCTCCTGCATGTCTTCTCTTTTCAGTGTACAATTGATCCCTCTTCACTGCTCCAAGTGACAGCTGTTTAATCATATTGATGTCCGCAGTGCACAGAGTCGCCTCTGATGTCTCGCACGGGCACAAATTAAATACAGGAGCTGGACTCCCGAGCAGGCCATGTACCTTTTCTCGGGGGGCTCTGGGGGGAGTTCAGGGAAGGGGCTGTGCCTCTGCGCTTTGAAAGTGACTTGTGCTCAGGCCTGTCTGTGTGGAGTCTCCACTGGTATGTGCAGGGCCTGACTTCTGTCTGGAGATTCATCTTCAAACATTTACTAAAAGCCAGGATTCCTCACTTCTTACTTATCAGTTCTTTAAAAACAATCCCCACAACCTCAGCGGAGTTGGGAGTAGTATACGAGGGTGGGCCGGATGGTCTCTGGACTGCTCTGGAGGGGGCTGGATTCTGTGTCGGGTGCGTGTGCATTGGGTGCAGACACGCCGGGTCGGGAGAGCAAGGAGAGGAAGTCAAAGTGGGCTTGGGAGGAGAAGGCAGATGCAAGATGAGGGCAGAGTGCTTGCCCGGCATATACAAGGCCCAGCACTGAGGGTACAGCGGCCAGGACTAGTTGGCTATAATAAGAGATGGGTCTAGAATGGGGAGACGCAGTATTGCAGTGGGACATTGGACTATTGCAGTTGACTTGTTTTTCTTTTTAATTAAAAGTAAGACAAAACCAAGATCGCTATCTATGGGGATCAGTATGTTTGCAACAGAGGATGTTGGGATGTATCTTTTCTTCTCTTTGGAAGTGCTGTCCTCACACTATCCATGAGGTCCTAAGCCACCTGGGCCGGTCAGAATGGCCACTGAGGATGTCCTGGCCTTGTGTGCCAGGTCTGATGCCTTTTTGTGTGTTTCATACTGGATGTTCAGTCCCTGCATGGCCCTGTGTATCACAGTGTATTTTAGAATGCATGTGTGTGGCCTGTCTGATTTGCCAAGTGCAGTGCAAAACTGCACAGGGAGGGAAAACTTTCCTAAAGACTATGTGTGATGGTTTTGAAAAGTGGACTGGAGCTGAATAAAGCAGTGAAGAGTAGGAGCTAATGTGATTATTTCCCTCACACCCCGTAAGTGGTCGGTAGCCCGAGCCTCTGCCAATGGCGCACCTGATTGATTGATTCAACATTACAGCTTCCCCCAAATGTGGAGGAGCTCTAATTGTTGCTGGAGGTGGCTGTCAGCTTTATGCTGAGTGAGTGACTGGGCTCAGGGGACCCCTGGGGGCTCCTGCCAGCTCAGTGGGAGAGGGCTCCCTTGCCGCACTGTGATATGTTGCCTGGGTGACCCTGTAGCAGGCACACAGGTTAAGGGCTTTTGGGGCAGTTGTGGCTGGGACCTCGGGGTAAGGCTACCCCTAACCCCCAGCACACACATGCATTCACACATGTTCACAGAGGCACACACGCACAGTATATCCGTCTTTACTTCTGAGAATCTGGTCTCAGGGACGTATTGTCTTCTTGGCCACTTCTCTAGTGGGATATTTTCTTTTCCTTCATTTGCGTTGAACCCAGGCCCCTCTCTTGTTCTAACACTGAGCTGTAGCCGGCTCCTATAGGTGAGCATTTTTCAAGTTGCCTATGTTGCGAGGTTACGGGGAGGGAGACTTTGCCTCATAATACGTTAATTTGAGCAGAGTCCAGAGTGGAAGCAGAGTGTGCCCCACACAAAACACACAGCATTCAGAGCACCTTCAGAGGACATTGTGGGAAGAATCAGAATCCACTTGGCTGGGCCTATGGCCCACAAGGCAACTGCAGACTATGGCCTCTGACTCCCAAGGCCTTGTAAACAGCTGTTGGTTGTTCCTGACTTTGGCCTTTGGGTTAGAGTTTTAGACACCATGTGCCCCTGGGAAGTGGAGTGTTTTCAGGTTCCCTCCACCTGTTTATCCCTTACCTTGGGGTCGATTTGGTAGGTCTTGGGGAGCAGGTGTTGAGGGTGAGTGTGGTGCTGGACATGGGAGGGCTGAGTGGGGAGCAGCCTGCTGTGGGCACTGATGAGAGCATTCCCAGGTGAAGTGGAGCATGTGCTGGGAACTTAGGGGCTGTCCTCTTGGGGTGGTGCCAGAGGGGGCTGGGTACCTAAGGCAGTGGGGATCGCTCAGGACATGTTTGTTCATTGCTGTGGGGAAACTGAGGGCTCAGGGAGTGCTTCAGAAGGTGCCTGCTGAGCACAGCCTGAGGGGCATGGCGATGGCACTGACAAGGGTGTTCCGCACCTCACTGCAGGGAGCTGTGGGAGGTGTGTAGGGCGTGAAGAGTGTGCTGTCAGTGTCTTGCCCATTCTCTCTCTTCTTTTTAAATTTTTGGTTTTTTTTTGAGGCAGGGTCTCACTTTTGTAGTTCAGGCTGGCCCTGAGTTCACTGTGTAGCCCAGGCTATCCTAGAGCTCACAGCAATCCTCCTGCCTCTGCCTCCCGACTGCTGGGATTACAGGTGTGAGCCACCACACCCGGCATTGTGGTATGTGGTACTGGGGATAGAATTTGGGACCTTGCGCAGATGCCGGAACCACTGAGCTAAATCCCTGGCCCTAAAAATTGTTTTTAAATAGAATTTACTGGAACATTTTGAGTATACATTATGATCACATTCATCATTGAGAATTTGTACGTATACATGATATATCTTAATTTTATTTTTTCTCTCTTGTCCTCCCTCCAGCCCCTAACCCCCATATACATAAGCTTTGTTTCCATTTTTTCCTTTCATATTTTTTCTTTTTCTTCTTTACTTTGCCCCGCCCTTCCCCTATTCTTCCCTTCTGAAGATTTTCTTCCTATTTCATGATACCTATTATACATTTTAGACCTCATTTACACTTTCAGTTTCTCACATTAGAGAAATGATATGGTATTTACACGTGTCCTATTTCACATATGAGTATGGCCTCAATGTGGATACATTTAATTATAAATGTCTCCAATTTATCATTCTTTATGGCTGGGTAATGCTTCACTGTATAAAAAAGACATATCTTGTTTTTCTAGTCTCTGTTGATGGATATTTGGGCTGTTTCCAAGATTTAGCTATTAGAAACTATGCTGCTGTAAATGTGGGTGCATGTATGTTGTTGGGGTGTGATGATTTTAATTTTTTTGTGAATATGCCCAGCAGAGAAGTAGGAGGGTCAAATTGGGTTTCTAATCCTAGTTTTTTTCTAAGTTTCTTTTAGACAGGGTCTCGCTTTGTAGTTCAGGCAGACCCTGAACTTACTATGTGACCCAGGCAAGCCTTGAACTCAGCAGTCCTCCTGCCTTTGCCTCCTGGGTGCTGGGATACAGGCATGAGCCACCACACCCAGCATATGATTTGTGGTACTGGGGATCAAATTTAGGACCTTGTGCTTGCCAAGCAGATGTTGGAACCACT
Source organism: Thryonomys swinderianus (assembly GCA_004025085.1). Classification (NCBI taxonomy): domain Eukaryota; kingdom Metazoa; phylum Chordata; class Mammalia; order Rodentia; family Thryonomyidae; genus Thryonomys; species Thryonomys swinderianus. The sequence continues at coordinate 26,838 of PVIC010009793.1, forward strand.
GAATTAAATTTCCGGCCCAAGGGGTCTGATTTTTTAAAGGTCTTTATGTGTTGTAGATAGTTGTCCTTTGTCTGAGGAACAGCTGTTAAAATTTTTTCCCCAAATTGCATGTTGTGTATTTTCTCTGTTGGTGGTTTTTCTTGCTGTGCAGATGCTTTTTAATAAAATGAGATCCCAGTTGTTGATTCTTTCTGCTAGTTCCTGTGCTGTGAAGGTTTTCTCATAGTCTTCCCTACACCAATATCACCCAGAGTTCTACCTAACCTACCTTTCAGCAGATTTAGTGTTTCTGTTTTAATATTTAAGTTTTTAATCCACTTTGAGTTTAGTTGAGTGCATGGTGAAAGACATAGGTCTTTCTTAATCTTTGGCAGTTTGAAACCCAGCCTTTCTAGCACCATTTGTTAAGGAGGCATCTTTCCTCCAATGAGCATGTTTAGCTCCTTTGTCAGGGATGGTCCCTCTCTTCTGTGACTTCCCTCAACCCTTGACCTTCTCCCAGGTCACTCTGTTGAGACTTTTCCTGGCTTGATTCATAGCTACTTCCTTTCTCATGTAGCAAGGGGACACCTCTGTTGAGGTGGTCCTGGTGGCCCTGCCCTCAGCCCGCACCCAGGATTTAGTCTATCCACCCTCTGCCACCATCATCCAGAGTTCACGACCACTGGCTCTTGCCTGTCCCACTACTACGGTCTCTGAGAAGCTTTCCCACTTCTCCCTTTGTCCTCAAAGAACAGAGACTGTTCTCAGCACAGCACCCTGGACAGTCCGTGTACGACACAATCCAGCCACTGCCTGGCTTTAAACCTGCCAAAGGCTAAAGCTAGATCTGTCTCTTTCACCATGTACTAAATTAAAATCAAAGTGGATTAGAGACCTAAATATGAAAGCAGAAACACTAAACCTACGAGAAAAGGGGTTAGGTAGAACTCTTGGAGACACTGGCTGAGGGACAGAGTGTATGAGCAAAACCTCCACACCATGAGAACTAGGAGAAAGAATCAACAAATGGGGTCTCATCCTATTAAAAAGTTTCTGCACAGCAAAAGAAACCACCAGCAGAGCAAAAAGACATTCAACAATATGGGAAAAAATTTTTTTACCAGCTGTTCCTCAGATAAAGAGCTACTGTCTAGAATATATAAAGAGCTTAAAAAAAATCACCTCTCCAAATTTAAAGACCCAGTTAAAAAATGGGCACCTGGAATGAACAGACAATTTTCAGATGAAGAAATGCTCAACATTGGTAGTCATTTGAGAGATGCAGATGAAAACAGCTCAGAGATTTCATTTTATTCCACAAAGAATGGCTGCTGTCTCAGAATTAGCCAGCAATAAATGCTGGTGAGGCTGTGGGGAGAAAGGAGCCCTTCTCCACTATTGGTAGAAATATAGACTGGTACAACCACTGTGGAGATCAGCATGGAGATTCCTCAAAACCTAGGATTAGAGGTCCCATTTGACCCTGCTCTTCCCCTGGTAGGAATATATATGAAAAAATTAAAAGATTCATATCACAGCGACATATGTGCACCCATGTTTATAGGAGCTCAGTGTGGGATAACTGAATCTTGGAAACAACCCAAATGCCCATTAACTGGAGACTGGATAAAGAAGATGTGATTTAAAAAAAAAAAGGAGTATTACTCTGCCATAAAGAATGTAAGTTTAAGTCATTCATACTCAAATGGACATACCTTGAGGACATACTCATGAGTGAAACAAATAGGTCACAGATATGTAAATACCATATCTTTTCTCTGGTATGAGAATCTGAAAATGTAAGTCCTAGAATGTATGATAGACACTGTAAAATAGAAAATATCCTAAGGGAAATGGGAGGTAGGGGTAAGTAATGAGGGGAAAGAAAAAATTGTGTGATAGTAAAAAAGAGGGAAACCAATTCATGTATATAAGGTGGTAGGAGGTTGTAGGGTAGGTAGGGGAATGGGAAAAAATGAGAATTGAGCCATGCCATATATTGGTACAAATTCTCAATGTTGAGTGTGATCATGATGTATATATAAAATGTACCTATTTCACAGTAAAAAAAAAAATTAAAAGAATCCTAGTCTTATGTTCTTATACTATTTTATGTTATTTTTCTGCTATTATATATTCTATAGTAAACATATATGATGTTATTTTTCTGTGACATGTTATTAATACTGTATATGATATGTTCATACAATGTTGGTCTGTTTTTCTATTATTGGCTAAACAAAATTAGTTACATATCTATATACGCTGTTTGACTTTAACCATTGAAACATTTCTGTTCAGGAGATACTGTTTTTGTCTCCTAGGTGGTATCAGCAGGTCCAGAAAAGCCATGCCACCTGTACAAATTTGCATAGCTGGTCTGTGACCAAGACCCTGTTAAGGATCCAAGTTCGTACCCCTGAGTTGAACTCTAACACTGTCAGAGCAGTTGGAGCCTCACACAAAACGGAGAGAGGAGTACCAAGCCCTTTGCTGTCCCCTCGGGTGTAGCCCCTCTCTCTGGCCGGCCCCACCAGTGTAGACCGTGCGTTACAGCTGCTAAACCTGCAGTGACACCTCAGTGTTGCCAGGTCCCCTCTTCACACTGGACTCCTGGTGGCATGCCCGGGATGGCTCTTGACAACTGTATAATGGTATAGATCCTCATTTCAGTGCCACCCAAGCACTTTCACTGTCCCGGAAATCCTCTGTGCTTGGACCAGTCATCCTTTGCTCCTCTCAACACTGAGCAACCAGTGATTTGTAAAAGGTCTTCATAGTTTTGTCTTTTCCAGAATGTCAGATATTCAGAATGAAAAAGTCTGTAGTCTTTTCAAATTGGCTTTCTTCACTTAGTAATATATATTTGATGTTCTTTTAAATACAGTAGATTCTTCTTGGGTTCAGAAAAATTACCCTCTGTTGCCCAGAGTCTGAATGCACTCAGACATGCCTGATGTTGTTATTCTAATGCATTTGGATAATGTGCACATGTAATATGATTCCGTTTGTTCTGATTGCTCCTCCCAGCTCACCACCTCTTGTGAAGACAGGCACCCCCAAGCCCATAGCAACAGAATCCTGAGCTGGTGGCTTCTTTCAAATTAATGAGGGGTAAATGGTGAGATAAACAAGTTGGGGAGGAGAAGCCAGAAGTGGGGGGGGGAGAAGCAGAAGCAGAGGCAGAGACTCGGTGACCTCAGATTCTCCAGAGCTGCTTCCTGAACTCATTTTTATCAGACCGCCTGCTGTCTGCAGTCTGCTTGCTGCCTTCGCTCCTCCTAATTAAAGCCAGCAGGCTAGGATGGAAGAAAACAATTTTAAACCAAGGAGGGTGGGTAGGGAGAAAGTGATAGTGTTCATGTCTCTCTTTTCAGGGAAATTCTGAGTTTGTGAAGCAGGCCTGAAGGACATGCTTGGGAAATTAAAATCCAGGGTGGTCAAAGACATCATTTGAACTGACCACATTCCATTTTATGGGGGCCTTGGGACTGCAGCCCAGTGTGCTATAAAAAAGGAAGCCATAAATGAGGGGAACTTAGATTTTGTTGGGTTGACATTCTCAATCTGGTAACACTCTATATTATTAATATTATTGCTATTACTTGGCATTTATTTATTTATTTTTTTGAGACAGGGTCTTTCTATGTGGTTCAGGTTGGCCTTGAACTCTGTGTAGACCAGATTGGCCTTGACTTTGCAGCAAGCCTTCAGCCTCCTGTGCTGCCATTAGAGACCTGCACCACCACACCCTGCTTCTCACCTTCATTATTACTGGACTCTCAGTGTGAGAGAAGAGCTATTCACAAAGAGCAGCATTTGCTTTTATTCTTCTTTCTGTAGTCTGCTAGACAGTGGATCTCAAATCTTGGTGAAAAGCACATTCGCCTGCGACACTGACTAGACTACACAGAGCTAGGCACCACCCAGAGAGTCTGATTCAGTATGATTAGGGCTAGGGTCCAAGAATATTCATTAATGTTGAGTTCTCAGCTGATGCTGAGCTTGCTGCTCTGTGACCATATTTTGAAAATCATTGCTGTAAACATCAGCTGTCAGCAAACCTCCTCATGTGTGGATCTTCAGAGTAATCGGTTACTGTACTTTCCCAACTGGCCTTGCCCCACAGTGTGTGGAGCCAAAGTGTACTCTTAGGAGAGATGAAGGCTCAGCTCAGGGCATTCCAGTCCTGGGCCTGATAGTCACCAGCCATGGTACTTCTACCCAGAAGGTTCTGGGGGTGGGGGCAGAGCTGAGCTCCTGTTAACCGGTGATAAGCAGTGTTGAGCAGTGTCCACCCCTCTTAACTGAAGTTGGATTGGGTTGAAGCCATTTCCACTATGCTGTAGAGGAAAGTCCCTGGTATTGGTTAGGGCTGATTCATTTATAAATAGCTACACTCTTTGTATTGGAATAGCTCTGAATGTATTATTTAATTATTCAAATTATTTGTACTTCAGTTTCCTATTTGTAAAATTTATTTACTTAACAAATACTAAGCCTACAACATGTTCCTTTCTTCAAGCGATGGGAAAGAGGACACAGTCTGTCTCACAGAACTTGTGTTGACATGGGATTAAAATTGACCTGGTGTAGAAGAAAGAAAATTACAGTTCTTTAGGTAATTTAGGATCGTAATCTGGGAAAACAGAGATAATCTCAAAAGTGTGTTCTGTGGTTTTGAAAGTAGGGCAGGTGTGATCATAGCTATAAACTGCAAGGGGTTGGCAGTTTATCACTTGTTTATCAGGAATTCAGACTGGTGCTGGGAATGAGTAAGCACTTTGTGAGAAGGGCTTGAGAGTTGTCTCTGTCTCTGGGCAGTTTGCAGACAGGGTCAGTTGCACCGAAGGGCATGAGAGGTTTAATTTGCTGACTCTCCTGGGTGTGTGTGTATGGGTGTCTGTAGCCTAGGGGAAAAAATGAGAATTAAGTTGTGTCTCATATTGGTACAAACTCAATGTTGAGAGAGAGCATGATGTGTATATAAAATGTACCTATTTCACAATTAAAAGAAAAAGGCAAAAAAAGTGGACAGATGGAGATGGATAACATTGGTTTCTTAGCTTCATTTTCAGCATTGCAAATTGTGCTAGGCTACTCTAGCTGCCTTTTTTTTTTTTTGATAGGGTTGAACTATGGATTCCAGGCTGGCCTAGAACTAGTCCCCCCTTGCGCCTCCTGCAGCCTGAGACTGCAGGGGTGCATCACCATGTCCAGTTTACCATCATTAGTTGGAAAGGTTTCCAAGAAAGGCTTAGACCTGCATGTGTATTAACCATCAGCTCCTCCATAGAAACAGAACTAACAGGATGGATGGATGGATGGATGGATGGATAGAAGAAGGGCCTTGATGTGGGCTGGCTTTCTGGGTTATGGAAACCAAGAAATTTCAGTTTGCCCCTGTGTATCCATGAGCTCTCAGGTGACCCTGACACCCCCGTAAGCTGGAGAACCAAGAACACTCATAATGTAATTCAGCCTGAAGTAGAGGATCTGAGAACCAAGACTTCCGGTGTCCAAGAGCATGAGAGGTCAGGTGTCCTAGCTCCAGCCAGGAGAAGGCATGAGGGGAATTGCACCCTGTAGGTTCATCCTGAGCGGTGCTCCCTAGCCCTTACCCAGGAAGAGCTGGAACTTGAAATCCTCCTGCCTTAGACTTCCAGAGCACTGGGTCCACAATCTAGTCTGATTTTTTTTCTTTGACAATTCCATAGTAGTCATATAGGAGAGAGAATAGTTAGGCAGACTGTACATAACTAAACTCATAAATTAGCTTTCTAATTTCAGCTAAAAATAGGTACAATAGAAAAAATAAAATAGAAGAAACAGTTTTTCTTTAGATTTGTTTGTTGAGTGGAGTAATAATGCAAGTAACGTGTCAGGGATTTGGCTCAAAGGTTCTAATGCCTGCCTTGCAAGTATAAGGTCCTGAGTTTGATCCCTGGTAACGAAACAAAGCAAAGTGCAACTAAAGGGCTCTCCCAATGAGGAGTGTAGCCAACATCGGTAGGCTTTTGCTTTTATTCTGAAGCGTGGAGCAAGTAACAGTGGCCAGTTCTCTAGCTAGGCCCTTGTATCTCTGAATCTTGAGACAGACCAGCTCGTGGAAGGAGCTTCCATGTAAGTGGGGTCACCACTCATCTGTAGTCATCTCCTTTCAGGACATGCCTTGATAGCACACCTGGATTTGGATTCTTTTCCATCTGCAAATGCCAGAAGTCAACTCCTTCACAGAACATGAATGCACCCAGAGTGCCCGGGGCCTCAGCCTGTCTTGCTTGGAGAGTATGGTTGGTGTTCACTGTCAATTTAAGTGGCTTGAGCGACACTTAGGAGATTAGTAGGACACACTTCTGGATGTGTCAAGGAGGGTCACGGCATGTAACCCTGGGGCTATATGTGGCCCTGGTCTCTTCCCCTGCTCTCTGCTTCCTAGATTTCCCATGAGCTGAGCACCTTTCATTCCTCCATGCCTTTCTGCCATGGTGCTCCTGGCTTGGACCCACAACTTTGCATGTGATCCAGAATACTTTTCCTCCTTAGAATTGTGCATGTCAAGTATTTTGTCACAGCAACAGAAAGTAATACAGGTTGCAAAACGTGAGTCTTACAGTGTGTCTAAAAATGGAAAGAGCAAACTACATTTTGTAGGAGATAAATGTTTAATAGCAAGCCACACTTCATATTTGGGAGACATACTGTCCAGGTTCCCCTAAAATTGCTTGGTTGATGGAGACGTGCAACAGGGAGGCCCTGTATTTCTTCTCCTTAGGCCTGTAAGGTGGTGTGCCTACCAGGAGTGGTTTATTATGGCTTATATCTAAAACCTCCCCTTAGAGGCTCGTGTGTGTGGACATGGAGTTGGGGGGGGCCTGGATCTCAAGGGCTCTGACTATCCCAGTAGATGAATCTGTCATTGGTTGACTTTATCAGGAGGTGAGGCCTGTGGGGGCTGGGGGAACGCGTCTTGTCCTTGGCTCCCTCAGGCTCTCTTCCTGTCAGCCACATGACGGGCAGCTTTCCTTGATCACTTAGTTCTGCGCTCAGTGCTGTGCCTCTTCATGGACCCAGAAGCCACAGAGACGAGTGACCATGGACTGAAACTGTGAAGCCACTGTTGAAATAAACCTTTCCTCTTGCGGGTTGGCCTTCTTGGGTACTTGGTTACACTGTAGAAAGCCGACTGACCCACGGTCTCTGGGTTAAGACAGCTGGGAAGGATTCTTGGGTGCCTCTCAGATGTGTGCTTACCTTTGGTTCTGAGGATCCCAATTCTTTTGTTTTGATTGTCACCAAGGCAGAAAAAGGTTTTCAGTGTCCTGGAAGCCCTCCTTGCCTCACCCTCTCCTCCTCCCACCCCGCAGCATGCTCACAGGCTCGCTGGGAACCTCGTGTCACTGCCATGCTCGGATCAGACACTCTTGAAAGAGACTTCAGACTGTCTCCCATCATTTATGTGATTTTATGGTAATGACTTTCTCTTTTCTTCCCGAGCTGTCTATGGGTCTCATCTCTAAGGTGTGAACGACACCTAATTAGACTTTTTACTTTGAGCGGTTTCTGATGAAGAGAATGAGACAAAACCGTGAAGGTGGGAGGGAGGAAAACAGTTTTATACTTTGCATCATCATATAGGAAAAGGGCACGAGTTTTGCTGCAGACTGGTGCAAAGTTGGGTTCTAGAAAATTCGCTTAGACTTTGGGCAAATTATTTAACCTTTCTTTGTCATCCATGAAATGAAAATACTACCACTGATAGGTATCTCACAAAGGTGATACAAGAACGGATGCCCCTGGTCGGTTGCCTCTGCTCCACGAGGACTTCTCACCTGCCATGTCGCTCAGCACCTGTGTCTTACCTCTCTCAGGTTCCACTCTATTCACTGCCTGCCCCTCCCCGTAGGCAAGAAGTGTTCTCTGGTGTTTGGGCTTCATGTTTTAGGGCAGAAAGACTTAAGCTATGGCAGTTTACGTTGAGGTTTGTGACACAGTAAATCACCTGCTGGCTTTCCCAAGGGGGTTGCATGTTAGAGGGGACCGTCCCACAGAGGAGGCTGTGGTACTACGCAGGCCAGACTTGGAGGCATCTTTGTCGCATGAAGTGATGGCCGGTGGTGGTGGTGGAGATTTCCGGTGTTGTCAGAACAGCCCCAGGAAGTCTGTACTGATTCTCAGTTTTGGATATAGGAAGTGGGCATTTGTTCATCTTTGTAACTGCGATAGCCCCAGGAAGGGGGTGGGTGGGACCCCTTTCTTTCTGTGGCAGGGGATAGGTTAGAAGAACCTCCTGAGCCATAGCTGGGCTGAATCAGTACCTGTCCACGATTTTCTGGCGGTGATAGAAGTAGGGGTAGGTGGTGTGTGCGTGCTTCTTTTATTAGTGGTGGAAACGAGGGTCTGTGGGCCGCAGGTGACACATTTGGGAGTCAGTGGAAGAAAAGGAAGCCCCCCAGAGAAAGCATGTGGACCATGCGTGGAGCGCGGAGGTCTGGCAGGAGGCTGGCAGGCTTATTCCAGACGGATGAGGGACACAAGCAAAGGCGCTTACTGGCAAGCGTCCACCTGTGGATGGAGAGGCGTCTGAAGCGTGTCAGAGCCTCTGGTCTTCGGCCCTGGGTTCTAGTTCCCATCCTGCCCCTTTAGGGCCTCTTGAACTGATGAGCTGATACAGTTCATTGAAAGGACAAACTTGATGCCCCTCCTTTACCAGGATGCTGTATTCTTTAAGGGTTGGGTCCCAAACCACCAAGGGGCGGGGATGTGCGCTGTTCACACGTCTTTTTGGGAGGCAGATGTAACCTGTTTGTCCCCCGGGGGTTTGACTTCTGTGATTCTTTTGCCCATTTGCTATAAATGACTATCTCTAGCACTTGGTTAATTATGTGATTACAGCACCTGTTGACAAGGAGAAAATTAAAAATCTATGCTGCATTTTCTAGAACACTTTATTGCTCTATGCAAAAGAGGGTGAACGCAATTTAGCTGAGCTGCAGTGAACAAGAGCTGTTTCCTTCCCCTCATTGCTGCCCCTCCCTTGTCCCCTGGAGAAAAGCTGTGATCACAGTTGACTAAAGCAAGGGAGAGAGCAGGTGTGGAGGAAAACATAAATTCCCATTATCCCCGCCGATGCCGGACAGCACCACCCACCGAGAGCCAGCTGCCGCCAGACGTTCGCTGCTTTCACTGAGGGCCGGAACACTGGGTTTCGGGAAGTGAGCGCGACCCTGCGTCACCTCGGTTTGGTGCAGTGTTACCGTGTTAACAGTTGAGGCGCGCACTGCTGTTGTGGCCATTGTCGCAGCCAAGTAGCCTGAGTTCATCTCTCAACTCTGCCACTGGTGTCTGATGTTTGGCTTCAGTTCCTCAGTGACGTTATGGGGATTTAGAAGCACCTCTCCCCTCATTCTTAAACATTTCTGAAATCAGGATGCCTTTTGGAGATACAGTCTGCAAGTGCGCTTGGCTCCACTTTTCCACTTTCAGTGTTCTATGACAGAACCCTGGTCTTAGAATTGGCACTTTGGACTTGATGAGATAGGCAGACTTCATGTAGAGAGTGGAAGAGGATGCATGTGCCGTCCATACGACTCTGTGATATCTGAGACCTTCTAGGGCATGAGTTCTGGCCTTTGCTCTCCACTTCACTTGACGAAGTGATTCAGACTTGATGCCTTAACCAGAAAATGGCATAATCTCCAGAATTTCACAGGAATATGAGGAGGCAGCCCAGGGCTGAAGACTACACAAGGCTTCCATGATGGTGGCATTATCTGCACTGATCCAGTTCTCCTGGGGAGATATTTGCAGATACAAAGATTCCTGGGTGGCACAACCTGGTCACTGGTAGGGTTTATGGTTTATGGGTGGGCATGGCATCGATAGAAGTTGATTTCTTCTAGTTTGTGAGGCTGGGAAGTCCAAGGTCAGGGCACCAGCAGGCTCTGTGGCTGGACTGGCTTCCACAATGGCACATTGTTGCTATGTTCTCATGGGGGATGCAGGACAGAAAAGAACGAATTCACTTCCTCAAGCAAAGATCCTAACCTTGACAAAGACCCTAACTTTGCCCATGTGTCCCACACACTCACTGTTTAATCATTTCCTGAGGTACACATCTGTTCATACTGTGACCACATTAGAAATATAATGTGAAAATAGGAATTTGGGGGGCACATTCAGACAATGCTACATGAACACAATCATCTTAATCACTGTAATGTAGAGTAGGGTGCATGTGGTCCCTGAGGTCTAAAAAGCTCACTGGATAGAAAGGATTTCAGCAGTACAGGAAATGAAACACTAACTGTGAGACTCGAATAATGACTGGAGTTGTAGAAATGCCGAGATGAAGGAAATAGATAGTGGGACACAACAAGAAAGAGCAGGTTGTGCCGTAGACGCAGGGCTGTATCTGTAGGGTCTGGAGTGCTTTGGGCTGAAGTGTTTGAAGGTACTAGGGACCCTGAGGGCGAAGACACACAGGGGAACCACATTGTTGCCAACATGTCTGCCTAGCTGCTCACGCCAGGCATGTGGAAATTACCTCCCTCACCTCTGCTCTTTCCCTTCTGCCTCCTACCTGTGATCCCAGCATGCGTTCTGCCAGTCCCACCTCAGACACATCCCAACTCAGTTCATCCTGGTCCCTCTCTCTTTTATTGACCTAATTTTTAAAAAAAAACCTAGCTTTTATACTCATACCAACCTGTAATGTTTTTGGCTTTTATTAGGCATGTTAGCCTTGTGGTAGAATGGAGGATGAGTCAGAAACGGAAGAGAAGAGGTAGGAAAGGTCAGCTGGGAAACCAACTTTCATGTGTAGACCTCCTGACTCTTCTGAAAGTATGTGACACTCTTCTGGCTTCTGTCTTTGTTTCCTGTGTAAGGTGTAGTATTTGGATGCATCTTTACTAACTGGAGCATTTAATAGCTTAGAGCACTTGTCATGACCACATGTCCTTATTTACTTTCTGACTTGTCGTTTGTTCCTTCTCCACACTGTGTGCAGGACTGAGAGTGCTTTAGAGATGGAGAGAGAGTCTTGTTTACCTGTCATCTCAGAGCCTAGCACAGGGGAGCCACATAGCAAGTGCTTCATATGTGTGGTGGAATGAACAGATGTGAGAAGTAAATCCTTGTAAGTGTTTTCAGAAAGCTGTTATCTGGAGTCATTTCAGGTTGGCTCATAGGCTGAAGCCTTCTATCACAGAAGCCAAGTAATGGAGCCTTTAATGAACTCTGAGACTGAGGGAGAGAAAGAAGAATGAAGAGGGAGAAGATGGTGATTCTTTATTTTGATCAAGTTCTCTAGACTTTGAGTTTATTATTACAGAGTTGTTTTTAGGTCGTAAATGCAAAAGGGATGTTTAGTGATTTCTACAAGTACCAAAAAGGTATTGGCAGATGTAAGTCAGTGTGTTTTATTTTGGGGAATGAGAAATCCTGTTTTCATTTCATCTGTTGTTACTAAACTCTGAAGGTTGCCAGTTAGCCCTTGACCTCACTGGAAGCCTTGGTACATTCTTAAAATTTGTGGTACTTGAAAAAATGAAACAAACAACCCTATTATTTTTCTGCAATTTTGTATCTCTATTAGAGTCTGCTTCATATTACAGTTATTCATTGGTGCAAGTCTTTTTTTTTTCCCCCGGCTGGTTGGGAACTTTTCAAGCAGGGACTGTGCTCATCCTTAGCATGATGCCAGGTACACAAGGAGCTTAATGAGTGCTGGTTGCATAGAATTTGTTATGATTGTGCATTAAAATATGGAAGGGGGATATTTAGTTTTCCTAGTCTTCCTGGGCCTCAGATGTTAATATTGTGTTTTCCGTCTTTCTGTTTGAGCTGAAAATATTTGGACATTGCCTTTAGGATTTAACCTCTCTCTCTCTGTTTCTGTCTGCCTATTTATGTCTCTCAGTACAGTGGAAGGCACACAACAAATGCTTAATACATGTCTGTGGATGAATAGATATGAAAGGTAAGTCCTTGTAAGTGTTTTCAGAAGGCTGTTATCCTCGGTCATTTCAGGATAGTCTCAGGATAGTCTATGTCTCGGCCTCTGTCTGCCTCTCTCTCCAAAGAAACAGCTGTGTTTCCTGCTAAACATTGCTTTTCAGGAGCCCAGCAGTGTGCATGGGATAACAAGTGCCCTTTTCAGGACCTCCACTGATATGAATATGGTTTGTCCCCTTTGAAACTCATGTTGGAATTTGGCTGCCATTGTGGTGATGTTGGGAAATGGGGCCTCATGAGGATGTTAAGTGAGAGAGTTCCTGGTGTTGAGGGACGAACAGTGTACTACAGTAGATGGTTGCAAAGCAAGGCCACCCTCTGTCTTGTCTCTTTCCTTTCTAGTGTACCTGTTCACTCTCTGCTTTCTGCCTTAAGTTGAAATAGCTTAAAGCCTTGGAAGGCTCTGTATTCTTGGATTTTCCAGCCTTGAGAACCATGACCAAATGTTGTAAACTTCCTACGATCATGGATTTTGTTATAGAAATAAGCAGTGTCTTTCTGAGCCTTTTGCATCATTGTGAAGTTTCATAGGTGTGGGACAGGAAGTTTTCCTGAGTCACTGTCAGTGAAGGATCCTGTGAAGAGTCCCTAAGACAGAACTGTTTGGAGTAGAGGGAAGAATCAGAAATGGACATGACTTTTCCTTGAAGAGTGAGTACTTACTGCACACATTGTGTCTCATCTTGGGCTGAGTTTCAGTCGTTCAGATATATTCAGTCTGTGAGAGTCCAGAAGGGAGAGTCCAGAAGGGAGGCTGGTTTTGAATTTCTGAGTGCTTTGGGAATCCCTGGAGGAGCTGAGGGGCTACACCACTGGCACACCTTTTCCAAAGTCTGGTGTTCTTGACTTATTCGGGGCTCAGTCAGCAAGGCCCCCGGCTCTTTAAATCAAGAGGAAGGCGGCAACAAACTGCAACAAGAAAGATCACCTTCCACCTACGGCTCAGCGGGGCTCTAGCCGACCAGGTGGGTGGTGGTGGCAAAAGGTTTTTCAGTTACTGGACCATGTTCAAGAGTAAGGGGTTGGTGGTCAGACACCGAGGCTATTTTATTCCAGGAGTCTTCAGTTCATTTTTGGAATTTGATTCAAAACGTACATTTCATTAAGCTAATTAAAAAATCACAGTGTTGATGTTGAGGATGGAGTCCACGGAGGAGATGGCAGCAGCTGCAGGAAATCTTCCGGAGCGACACCAGGAGACAGTGTGCTCAGCGGAGTCACCCTGGTGGCTCGGCTTTTCACAGCTGCCCTGTGAGCCGGCCCCAAGCCAGGCCTTCAAGTGATAGCTCAGAACAGAGACTTCAAACCGCAGTCCATGGGAAGGCTGATAGCTAATTTATATCTGGCAGAAGTCATGACACTGGATATAATTGCCACAGAACAAGGCTATTACAAAAAATGGTACCTTAAAGTATTAATCATGTTTCTGAGCCTCTCAAGATAATCACTGTAAACATGTTAAAGTAAACTGGTATTGGCAATGATGGAGACAATGATTGCTGTTAGATGAATTAAATCAGTGGTAGAGATGGAAGAAGGATTCCTCCAGGCTGGGGCAGGTAAGCACAAGGCTACAAGCCAGACCAGGTTTCAGTTTCATGCTTTCTGGGTTGTTTTCTAACCTAGGTTGTGCAAGAGGAGGAAACTAGTTACGAGGCTCCCTATATGGATGTGAAAACTATCTGCATATGGGAATGCTAGACATGATCTGGAGTACAGTATAAGTAGGTTTCCCTTGTCTGGCTGGGATGGAGCAGGTACCGTTTGGTGTGGGACAGTGGAATGCATGGCCCACGCTAGGGCTGCATCTCTCCTGAGGGAGGTCAGAGAGCCCTTGGGCAGATGCTAAGTCAGCCCCAAGGCCCAGTTCAGCAAGGTGGTTGGTACCAGGTTTTGGGTTTAGGTGGGAGATAGCCTTGGCGTGTCCCAGCCTAGTGCTCATTCCCTTTGACACCTGGGTAAGTATTTAATCTCTTTGTGGCATATGGACCATGATGTTGTCATGTGAAATGGAGAAAATAAAAATATTTATTTCATAAGCTTTTTCTGTAGAAAAATAGTGTAACTTATTACAGAGCAACTATCCACAAGCTGCCGAGTGGTACCTGTTTTAGTTAATAAAGTTTTATTGGAACACAGCCACATCGTTTATTTCTTATGGCCTGTGTCTGCTTTCACACTGCCTGCGAAGAGCTGAGTCATTGTGACAGGCACTGTCTCTCCCACAGAGCTTGAAGTATTGATTTTCTGGCCTCTTACAGAAGAAAGTTTCCTAGTTCTTCTTAGGGGCATATACAAAACCAGGAGGAAGAAGACTACTAAAAAAGCAAGAAAGGGGCATTTACAGGGAGACGGAAGTTGGTGTGAGGTGGGTGTGTTTGACCCACAACCAAATTTTTCTTAAACTCATTGAGTTAGGAAAGCCACATAATTATTTTTCACACTGTGACATATGTCTGTTCATGGAACTATGTGCCTGCCTGCTAGTGGTCTCTAGCAGTCTCAGGCCTGATCTTTGCCCAGGCAAAGCCTTCCTCTTTTCCTCGGGCTTTCTGCCCATCCGTCCCTTACAATGGGGCAGTTGTGTTGGGCTTTTCCTAATTAGGAGGTTAGGGAAGAAGATGCTAGATAGAAGACTGTGGTTTTGTAATATTCCCAAGTGGAAGCTGGTCTGCTGTTTGACAAAATGTCAGTGTGCCTTCTGAATGTTCCTGGATCTGGGCTCACTCAGAGCAGTTATCAGAAAACGCTTCGAGGCAGAAGCCTCCTTGGGCAGGACAGACCTTGTATAATTGGAGGGGTTCACATACACTTGCCTGAATGGAAGCATTCTGCTTTCTGCAAGAGGCTGAAGCCTGCAGGATTTGACAAGTCTCAAGTGTCACCGTGAAGAGTCCTTAAGAAGGATTCTGTTTTAGTGGTTGCCTGTTGCCTGGGTGAGTGTGCACATTTTAAGGGAGAAGGTCTTAGAATCCAACAATGACAGCTCACATTGGGCCGTAGACATCATCTGACCATCTCTTCAATATGTAAAATAGCAGCTCAGGAATTAGTTGAGACTTATCCAAAGTCAAATAACAAGTCACAGAGCACTGTTCTGACAGTGGGGAAGCTGAGGTAGAGGGTCTGCTTCAGTGGCAACCTGAGACCTTTTAGGTGCCGTGAAGCTTTTGTTAGCCATTTCAATTGGTTTCCCTCAGTGCACGTAGCCAAATAGAAGCCACACCTCTACTTGTGTGTGTTAAGGGCAGATTGATGAAGTGAAACATCAAATTTTATTATCCTGGCTAGAAATGTATTAATGTATCATGTTAACAATGGTTATTTCACAAAAATCTGGCAATCAGAGTTTTCTGGTTGTTCCCTGTGAATCTTACTAGAACAGGACATCATGAACTGTGTTTATAGCACATAGTCATCTATCCCATCTGTATCCCTTGGGGGCATATGGTTCCCTAACACTTACAAGCCTTTATCTATAGAAATAGAGCTGTTTGCCCATTAGTGCCAGGGGAAGCTGGCCTTGATGGCAGGCATATTCCTCAGAAGTGGGGTCACCAGGGAACTCTGTTAACAGGAGCCTTGGTGTTGACCTTTCTGTAGCAGAACAGAGGTCAGTTATACTAGTGGCTGGGGAGCTGTGAGACACTAGGAGGCTGCTTTCTACAAGGCAAACAGATTTTCTTTTCTTTTCAAATCATATTTATTTTTCCCCCTCATTACTTTCCCCTACCACATAAACAGATTTTATTTTAGTTCTGTTTCAGTGTATATGAGCTGGGAGTCAGAGCTCAGGCATCTGTTTCCTTCTTTGCTTCCCCACTTGGGCTGTGTGGCCCTGTATACACACACTGTCCAGTATTCTCTTCTCATCACCAGGAAATGGGTCCAGTGCAGAGTGAATGAGACAGTGAAAGGTCTGGAACACGGGGACTTTGGGGCCCGAAAGGATCATGATGGGGGAACTTGGGGAGGGTCCAGAGCAAGAGGGGGAATTTGTTATCAGAAGCGGCCAGCTTTTCCACTTGTCCTTTTCATTTGTGGCAGCAGCAGGCTAGGGTACTGTTGTGGATCTGGCATTCCCAGAGCACCATAGTGTGCCAGGCTCAGGCTGGGTCTTTACGGGTGTATGTTATCAGGCATGTGCGTTTCTGGTCCTCACGATGACGAGAGTGAGTCCTGAGACACTGAGACACAAAAGCCACTGCATGAAGCTGCACCTCGAGTTGGGTTTTGTGCCTGTGGAGAGAAGGTCTAGATCAGCCTCATTGATGTGATCTTGCTCATTCTGTGTGATCTTGTGCTTCAGTTCTGAGGCTGGGCTGCCCTTGGGGGGGGCACGAGACACTGAGACACAAAAGCCACTGCATGAAGCTGCACCTCGAGTTGGGTTTTGTGCCTGTGGAGAGAAGGTCTAGATCAGCCTCATTGATGTGATCTTGCTCATTCTGTGTGATCTTGTGCTTCAGTTCTGAGGCTGGGCTGCCCTTGGGGGGGGCACTTGTTTCCTTCTTGAGAGAGCAGAATTTGCACTGATGAAGACTGTGACTCCACTCTGGGGGACTCTGTGCAGGGACTCTGTCCAGGTCTTCTTCTGGGGGAGGCTACTCATCCCGCAGACAGCAGGGAGGAGGAAGCACAGCAGTGCCAGTGGCACCTGCTGGGTCAAAGCCCCTTGTCCATATCATTTGTCCTGTGAGACTGCTGCTTAAAGGCATAGAAAGAATGAGTTTAAGCTCTACAGAATGGACTTCTATTGTTGGCCACAAGCTACAGCTTGGTCATAAGAAGCAAATGTGATGATAAGTGAAGTTATTTTCTTAGAATAAGAGTTCAGGATTAAAAAAAATCTTTTATTTTTCTTTGAAAATTATTGTAGATTTTAGGAAGTTGTGAAAAAGAAAAGAAAGAGAAGAACAGACAGAGAAAGTCCATTATCCCTAGCTATAGTATAATATTAAAACCAGGGAGCTCACATTGGTACAATCCATGGAGCTTGTTCCAATTGCACCGTTCCTATGTGCATCCGTTGGTGTCCACATACAGTTGTGTGGTTCTATGCAGTTTCTCCCATGTGTGTCTCTGTGTAACCACAGTACAATGAAGAGATGGGATTTTCCCACTATCAGAAGGCTCTGTAGCCACAGCCAGTCCCTCTCCAAAGCCTCATCCATAACCTCCAACAGCTGTTTTCTAGCTCTGTAGTATTGTCATTTTAAGAACCCTATGATAATGCAATCATATAGCATTTAACCTTTTGAAATTGACTTTTCTTTCACTTGGCAGGGTGCCCTTGAGATGCATCCAAGCTGTTGTATCTATCAACAGTTCATTCTCTCTCTTGTTTATTCATTCTCCTTTACTGCTTGTGGTATTCCATGGTGTGGAGCATTGTTTAATTACAAACCTATTCTAGGATATTTTCCAGGTTCTAGTATCAGTAAACATTTCTGTAAACATTTATGTGTGGAGGTGACTGCACACAAGTTTTCATCCCTTGGAAAAATGTGTAGGAGTGCAGTAGTGTATCATGGAGTAAGAACATAGGTTGATAAGAAACTCCTGCACTGTTTTCTGGAGTGCTTGTGCTGTTTTACATTCAGCACGTGCCCTTGTGAGTGAGGCCCAGTCACTCTACCTCCATCAGCATCTAGTGTTATCACTGTTTTCACTTCAGCATTTCTGAAATACTATACATAATGTGTATTTCTCTATTAGGTAATCATTTGAATGTGGCATATGCCTATGTGCTGCTTCATGAAATGTCTATTCATACATTTTTTTCATTTTATAATCGGATTTTGTTTGTATAAATTGTTGAACCTGGAATTTTTTTTTTTTTTTGAGACAGGGTCTCGCTTTGTAGTTCAGGATGGCCCTGAACTCACTGTGTAGTCCAGGCTAGCCTTGAACTCACAGGAATCCCTCCTGACTCTACCTTTTTTTTTTTTTTTTTTCGCTTTTTGGAG